>CAUYLG010026358.1:0-74521 GCA_963573385.1 Cacajao melanocephalus | reverse complement strand
ATGGCTGCATAGTATTCCATGGTGTATATGTACCACATTTTCTTTGTCCAGTCTATCATTGATGGGCATTTGGGTTGGTTCCAGGTCTTTGCTATTGTACACAGGGCTGCAATGAACATACATGTGCATGTGTCTTTATAGTAGAAGATTTATAGTTCATTAGGTATATACCCAGTAATGGGATTGCTGGATCAAATGGAATTTCTATTTCTAGATCCTTGAGAAATCACCACACTGTCTTCCACAATGGTTGGACTAATTTATAATCCCACCAACTGTATAAGAGTGTTCCTATTTCTCCACATCCTCTCCAGCATCTGTTGTCTCCAGATTTTTTAATAATGACCATTCTAACGGGTATTAGATGATATCTCAGTGTGGTTTTGATTTGCATTTCCCTAATGACCAGTGATGATGAGCATTTTTCCATATGTTTATTGGCCTCATATATGTCTTCTTTTGAAAAGTGTCTGTTCATATCCTTTGCCCACTTTTGAATGAGGTTGTTTTTTTCTTGTATATCTGTTTTAGTTCTTTGTAGATTCTGGATATTAGCCATTTGTCAGATGGGTAGATTGCAAAAAATTTTTCCCATTCTGTTGGTTGCCGATTCGCTCTAATGATGCTTTCTTTTACTGTACAGAAGCTCTGGAGTCTAATTAGATCCCATTTGTCTATCTTGGCTTTTATTGCCATTGCTTTTGGTGTTTTAGTCATGAAGTCCTTTCCTATGCCTATAATACCATGTATTTTTAAAACATGAAAATGAAATTTATTTCAGATTTAATTCACTGAATCTTGTCATGCTTACTAATAAAACAAATATTTTTCTATTATGATATAGTTAAACATCAATTAACTAAACCAATTAATCTGAGCCTTCAATTTATAAATGCATTTTTAATTCTTTTTAAAACAAATAAGAAAACCACACAATATTTATTATATTGTTTATTTTTAATTTAATTTAAATTAAATTTTTTTTGAGACAAGGTTTCACTCTGTCACCCAGGCTGGAGTGCAGTGGCATCATCATGGCTCACTGCCACCCTGACCTCCTGGATTCAATTGATCCTCTCATCTCAGCCTCCTGAGTAGCTGGAACTATAAGCGCACACCACCACACTTGTCTAATTTTTCTATTTTTTGTAGAGATGGAATTTCCCATGTTACCCAGGCTGATCTTGAACTCCTGGGCTCAAGTGATCCTCCTGCCTTGGCTGGGATTACAAAGTGCTGGGATTACAGTCATGAGCCACTACACCTGACCCTTATTTTATTTCTATATATATAAAATCTCTCTCTATATATATAGATAGATGGATAGATAAATAGATATATTTATATTATGTACTATACATGTTATACATATTATATATACTAAAATATATATATACATATTTATATGAGACACTGAACCTGCCCCTTATTTTATATATATGTGTGTGTGTGTGTATATATATATATATATATATATATATATATATAGTGTGAATATATATATATATATATTTTTTTTTTGAGAGAGAATCTCACTCTTGTCACCCAGGCTAGAGTGCAATGGCATGATCTCAGCTCACTGCAACATTATATTTTTAATAATCCATTTGTTTTTAGGTCATTTTCTGACATAAGTGCATGACATGATTTGACTGTGTCCCCACCCAAACCTCATCTTGAAATGTGGCTCCCATAATTCCCACCTGTCATGGGAGGCATCTGGTGGGAGGTAATTGAATCATGGGGGTGGGTTTTTTCCCAAGCTGTTCTTTCGATAGTGAGTAAGTCTCATGAGAGCTGATGGTCTTATAAAGGGTAATTCCCCTGCACTCTCTCTTGCCTGCCACCATGTAAGACATGTCTTTGCTCCTCCTTTCCCTTCTACCATGATTGTGAGGCCTCCCCAGCCATACAGAACTGTGAGTCCATTAAACCTCTTTTTCTTTATAAATTACCCAGTCTCAGGTATTTTTTCACAGCATTATGAAAATGGGTTAATACAATGCACATTTATTCTCTACTTCTCCCATGTTCTGTGTTAACAGGCACTGCTATAAGGTTTTGAATGATGGTGTGTAGCCTGATAAATATTCAAAAATAACAATTCAATTTTATTTAAAACTTAATTAAGCTTACATTACGGTTTTACTAGGGTGCTAACATAGATTTTTTTAGGAAGATCTTCTAAGTGGTAAATGTTAATTCTTAGGCAACTAACTATAACATATATCTAGAACATCAAATTTCTTTATATTGATATTTAAAAATTCCATTCTGAAAAATGAAAACTGTAAATAAAAAGGTCAAATACTCATAGGAAAGAGAATAATATTTGCTAAATATCTAAGAATTGCCAGTCATTTTCCTAGTTGCATTAAATACTCCTGGAACTTCATGTTTCTATCAATATTTATATAGACTTTTCAAAGGAAAGATGTATCTGGTGAAAGAAACTTGTATCAGAGGAAATTATGAAAAAAGTGATTTTTCTGAAAGCCTCATTTAACTTCATAATTTCATGCATTTGACTCTTCTACTTTTTAAAAAATTTCTTTTAGGCAGAGGCACTTATACAATCTACTTTATCTTTGCCACAATGTGGTGAAAATTTGACCTTCTGAATCATTTTCCATCTTTCCTGAGGAACAATTGGAGACGACTTTGCACCTTTAGTAGAAATTATATATCTTTTTGAAAATACTTTTGATTAAAGACTCTTCAGGCATCAACTGCATGTATTCTAAGTAAAGCCTAATCATGTCAGGGTTTTGCTAGCATAATTAACATACACAACCATTTATGAAGTTCAGTCTTGCAGGGTACAGGAGTTGAAGGTAGGAAATTATAATGTTAAATACCTCACTTTAAAGATGAAGAAATTGACAACTATAAAAGAAATGTGATTTGAATAAAGTTATTTTTCAAGCCTAAGACATGATGGATATCAGGAATTACAGAGAAAAATGTGCATTGTAAAAGAATTATGAATATATGGAGTCACATTTCTAAAACCTGAATTTTATGAGCAAAATTATGTAAATCTATATAACTTATACATTGGTATGTTTTGTAAATAAGCATCTGTAGTCATGTAATGTCAGACTATGTGATAATCTGGATATTCACTGAGAAGGCAGGATGTTCCCTGCAGGTTACCTGTGCATTGTTCAATGCCTTGGAAGTGGTAGTTTATCTGAAATGAGGTAAATATTCTTTCCAAAATACATCCTATTAACTTGTGAGTGGTTCACGTGAGCTGATCCTAATTTATACATGTTTTCCTGCATGGAACTTAGAAAAGAGAAAAACGTCTGGAAGTGCCACACTTTCTAGATGTTATTGATCAGGGATGTCAAACCCTCAAAGCAGCATTTCCCAATCAACAGCTTGTCCCTTTGTCAGTCATCCTGCCCATGGCATGAGGCTTGTGGTCTCATAACTTATGCTGTTTAAATCCTCTCCTACTCCCTTCCCTTTAGACTCAGAGTGTTTTTACTTTAAACATTCCCAAAAGCATTCCCGTTCATTCCTGGGTCAATGCTCAGTTCTCCAATGCTTTCCCTTTGGCCCTGGTGTCAAACACTAAAACAACTCTGGGTCTTTGTAGAGGTTTAGAAATTCCTACTAGTTGAAAGTGTCCCATACCAGTTTTTTCCTCTCCCTTCTTTAAAAAGTTGTGTTTTATCTTAGTTTCTCTGACATCTTTGTCCAAGGAGCTAGTAAACTATGATGGTGACATCTCTTTCACAGCTCAGTGTGCCGTTCCAGATGTTTCAAGTACTAAAATGTCCATTTCCTGGGCACCTACTTTTTTGCTAGATGCTTTTGTTATGTGACATATTCCTCCTGTCAATCCTACAATGTAGCTGTTATTATTAGCACTCAATACAAATGGAAAAATTGAAGGTCCAGGGAGGTAAGTATCTTGCCAAGGTTAAACAATTAGTAAGGAACAGAGTCAGGATTAGAACTCAGAGCTGTCTGACTCCAAAGGGCGAAAACCTCTCCTTTTTACTGTCTCCTGTCTTTTCAATTCAAAGAGCCCTTCAGTTGCTAATAATTAAAGAAATTATCAGTTCACAGATTCCAGGCATAGGAAGGAGTCCAGTGAGGGAGATATTTTGACTCAAGGGGCTCCTTACAGACTTTGAATATAAACTACCCATAATAACCACGTGTAAAACTAGACCACCCTCTCAATGAGGATGGTGATTTCCAAGTTCATAGCCAGTCATCACCACCCAGGTTAACCTCAATCCTGCCTCTTATTAACCCCACAAAACTACCTCCAACATGCCCATAGTCCAATGTACAGAGAGTAAGATGTAAGTCTAAGAATCTTTCAGGACTGCTCAGGAGAAACACAGGAGTTCTCACCAGTGGCTAGTGAAGCACAATTAGAGTCATGGTTGATATTCTTTTCAAAGCCTTGTGCAAGCCCACTGGGAGTTTGGATGTTTAAATGTGTGACAAGTAACCTTTCTGACACCTACCTTGAGATTGTCAGCCAGCTTGGGCATAAAATGCTCATCCCCCCTAAAGAATAAAGTTTATTCCCTCCATGGTCTCTACTCAGCATTTTATCAGCAGGCACATGTCACTTTGATGCTTCTGCGTTTTGATACAGCTGCTTTAATGTCAAAGAAGTTATGATGAAGCTTTTCTGATCCAGCCATGAGAATATATTTTAAAGCAGTAATGCACACTCAGCCCTAACTCATTTTGCTATTATCTTAATTACTCCAAATTTGGAATTTTTGACACAAACTCCCAGTAATAAATTACTTAGGTGTGGATGTGTGGGCTGGAAAATCCATCTGCCCTACAGTCCTCAATGACTAAAACAATGCTGAGGTCTCTCAATTTTAAATAGTGGTATGAAGACGTCTCTTCTCACATGTCCTCTCTGAATCCACCCAAAAGCAACTAGGAGAAGAGAAAACAAAGAAATTTCTTCACATGAGAATATGAAGTGCCCATAAACTCAGACCACACAAATAAAGATGGGTGGCTAAGTGCACTAAAAACTGAATCTGAGTGTGAGAGTATGCCACCTGTCACTGCAGATTTGGGGCAGAGGCTCTGACTTCATCAGGGACCATGGGCAGACTATGAGGACTTCCCAAAATTCCACTTAAACTCTAAGAAGGACAGGATAGCTGGGGCTGCAAGAAGAGAGAGGAAGACATGGCATCTCTTTGGCTGATGAACCAAAGGGCAAAGAAATGGCAGGTGCTGTGCAACTGGTCAAGATTGGTCACACATGTGGGACTTGAACTATCTGCTAGGAAGACTATCTGCCCAGAGGATACAGAGGATAATTAAATCCCTGGTGAAAAATATTGATAGAAAAACGTTCAGAGGCAACAGACCAGAGTCGAAGCTGACTGCTATTCCACAGCATCCTCTGGTATCTCCCCTGTTCTGCTTTCCTGAAAATCACTCATCCAGGAAAAACACTCTCATTCAAACACTAGAAGCAATAATTTAAAACTAACAAACAAACACAAAGAGGTTAGGGGCCAGGCACAGTGACTCAGGCCTGTAATCCCAACACTTTGGGAGGCTGAGGTGGGTGGATCACTTGAGGTAGGTCAGGAGTTTGAAACCAGCCCAGCTAACATGGTGAAACCCCATTTCTTCCAAAAATACAAAACTCAACCAGGCATGGTGGCACATGCCTGTAATCATGGTTACTCTGGAGGCTGAGTCAGGAGAATGGCTTCAACCTGGGAGGTGGAGGTTGCAGTGAGCCAAGATGGCGCCACTGCACTTTAGCCTGTGCAATAGAGCAAGACTCTCTCAAAAACAAAAAAAAAAGAGGTTAGACATAAGAAAACATGTTTCAAAAATGGAAGAGAAAAAACATAATAAGCAAAGAGACGAAGATACACATGATCTGAGTTTGAATTGATTTAATTTAATCTCAGTGAATAAGAATACACAATAAACAGCACTCCATGAAACCAGATAACTAAGTATGGCTTCCCTAAAACAAGAGATCATAGAAAAGCTCAAGGAAGAAATGATAATGAAAGGAGATAAAATGTAACCTGTATAGATCTCAGAAACAATTGGTATGAAACAGAGATTATCAATTCTAGAAGGTCTGGTAAAACATAACTATAAAAATTTCTAACAATTTGATGCCTTCTCCTAGTGAAGCAGGAGTTTGTCCACTACCTGCAGAGTCCAAATTGTTCAGTTTTTAAAGCCTAATTATAAGAATTGTATATTGGTTATATCTCCTGTTTTAATATGTGCTGTTTTGTTGTGATTCATTTAATGCTGTATATTTCATAATTTTTATAATAATATCTAGGGATTTTTAGTGCAGAAATATGTGGGGTTTTTAAAAATTCCTTATTATTTCTGATTTTTAAACATATTTTGCTGTGGTTAGAGAATGGGACCCATGTCACATTGGATTCTTTGTTGTTTATTAAAATCTTGTTATGGACTAGTGTGTGGGTAATTTTTTAAATGCTTCCTGGGTGCTATTTTTAGAGAAGTGCAGATTTGGGTGCCTCTCTCTCTCTCCTTCTCTTTTCCCACCCTCCTCTCTCTCTCTTCCAAGCCTTCAGAGGGTCTCATAAATAGTTAATATTCTTGATAGTACACCTGCTTTGAGTTGTGATGTGAAGAAAAGAATGCTTTGGAAGCTGCAGAGGAGGAATAAGGACAATTCCCAACAGAGACAGTGGTCCCCTGCAGGCAGAGCTGGCACAGGGTCACAGGCACAGGGGTGGCTTGGAGTGGGTGCCAAGGCAACAAGGTAGGAGCAGAGAAGGATGAGACGACAGTCCCCGGGTGCCGGGGCAGCCTTTGACCACCTCCCAGAGAAAGCTGGAGATGCATCTGGAAGGGACTCTTTTTCTGGCCCATTTAGGTCAGGAGGGGCTTAGGCCAAAACAATGTAAGGATGAAAAGAAGGCATGACCTGATTCTGTAGTCTTTTACTTTAGGCAACAAACAAAGCCTCTGTCTGTGGCTCTGCAGGTTGTGACCCACAGGACTTGCTAGCCCCACGCTGCACCATGAGCCAGGCTGCATCGTTTCAGCCCAGGGGGAAGATTTCTGTGCTCTGTTTTGCTTTCTGGACTCTTCAGAAGCAGAAACAAATGTGGTGAGGTGTGTTTCAGTTTTTAGAGACGTTTCTGCTGAACTTTGACTTAAAATATGCCCTGGAATCAACTGAGTTTTAAAATGGGCAATGAAGTAATATTGGCCTATCCTTCCTTTCTTATTTTTATTGCTTATTTATTTATTTATTTTGAAATGGAGTCTCACTCTGTCACCAGGCTGGAGTGCCATGGCGCAATGTCGGCTCACTGCAACCTTCGCCTCCCAGGTTCAAGCGATTCTCCTGCCTCAGCCTCCCGAGTAGCCAGGAATACAGGCGCGTGCCACCACATCCAGCTAATTTTTGTATTTAGTAGAGACGGGATTTCACCATGTTGGCCAGGCTGGTCTTGAAACTCCTAACCTCGTGATCCATCTGTCTTGGCCTTCCAAAGTGCTGCGATTACAGGCGTGAGCCACCGCACCCAGCCTAATTTTTTAAAAACATTTCCCTTGCATTAAATACATACATACAAAAAAAAGTCTTGGCATATGAAGGGTTACCATCACCTTAAACCAGAGACATGGTTTTCCTATAAACATTGATTCTTAGATTTGTCCACCTCAAAACCCACCCTGACAAGGAAGAGAGAACTTGAATGAGTAAGGTGAGAGTCTGCAGAGACCACATAGCATCAGTGACAAACAAGTAGCATAGAAATCTTGCATTAAGGCTGCTGCAGCACACATCCCCCAAAAATGCCTTTTCATGTGTATACTGTCACAGCATAGTCTAGGTATTTTATTGTAAAAATTCATAAGAATGATATGACAGCTTTCCTACCGTTTAGTCATTAAATAAATTCAGCCTATCAATCTTTTGTCCAATGTCTAATGAGTATCATTTTCTGAAATTACGTTTTATTGTATTTTCTTTAGAGGCAGAAGAGCGATTTAATGATTTTGCTAGTGTCAATTTGTAATTGACAATTTGCTATGAAAGGTAGCAGAGTTGTCTTTGGTTTAGATAAATGGCTAGTCGCGAATTAATCTTTAGTTCGGAGCTTTATTGCATTTGATGCAATAAATGCATACTGCTGCTCACCTGACTGCCACTTCCTTGAAATACCTGTTTTGAAGAGTTACAGATTAGTAGGAACAAAAAAAACCAAACACATTTAGCAATGCTTGTGCCCCAAAGTATACTGTGAGGAAAAAAATAATTAGAAAACATTCTAAGAATCTTTAATATTTTTTATATTTTTATTGCAATGGCAATAGCACTTATTATGAGTTAAATTAGGAAGAATAAAAATAAGCCTATCCATGCAAGGGATAAGCTAGGAAGGGAGGGGATGGGTGTCAAGGAGTAATGCTTTTTAAAGGTGAAGAGCAGTCAGGGGTTTCTGCTTTGCCCCTTTTATTTGGTAATAAAATGGGGCTTTTACATTTTGAAGCAGCTGCTTTATGTGGCCAAGATAAAATGATCACATTAAAATGTCACTGCTGTCAAAATGTCATGTCAAACTGACCTTATCTAAATGTCCTACTGTATGTCAGGCTGCTCCCAGTTTGAAGATTTCACGCTTGCACCCCCGAAATATCACTGTGTTCCTGATAAAAGCAGAAGTTGTCTTGTATATACCATGTTGGTCTTATATACACCATTCCTGCTCATCATTTTCTGCTTGATTCACTCTCATCTTCAGAAATTCTCCAGGTATTGAATGTAGGTTAATTAATTCTTAACAACAGCAACAACAAAATTAGCAAAGATGTATAGCCCATACTACACGCCAGATACTGTTTTAAGTATTTTACATGTATGGACTCAATTAATCCAGCACAATCCACATGAGGGAGGCATGATTTTTATTCCCATTTTCAAGGCTAGGAAAGAGGAAAAAAAAAAAGAGGTTCCTTTAGTATTTTTGCCTAAGATCATAATTAATAAATTGTGGAATTCACAGTCATAACTTATGGCTCCAGAACCTGGGCTTTCAGCCACTGTTGAAAGTACATTATATTATATTGTACTATACTATACTATACAATATACATTACTCTTCTATATACTATAGAACAAGTGTGAATAATTCCTAATTTATCCTATCCTATTAATGCACCAACTCATTCCTATTCATTAACATTACCTAAACCTCTGGTATAGGCAAATTCTTTTCTTCATATTATTTGTAATACTGTAGATTATTTTTGAGGTAGATTGGTGTTATGAGCTTTGAGGTAAGTTGCTACTGTGCTTCCCCTCAAATTCATATATTGAAATCCTAGCCCCTAGTACTTTAAAATGTGACTATATTTAGAGATAGGGCCTTTAAAGAGAGGATTAAATGAGTCCATATGAGTGGGCCCCCATCTAATCTGATGAATGTCCTTATAAGAAGAGGAGATTAAGACATACAGAGAGAGAGATACTAGGGAGGCCCACTCAACATGAAAAGGCCATGTGAAGACACAGCAAGAAGGCAGCCGTCTGCAAGCCAAGGAGGGAGACCTCAGAAGAAACCAACCCTGCCAACACCTTTATCTTGGACTTCCAGCATCCAGTACTGAGAGAAAATAAATGTCTATTGTTTAAGCCACCCAGCCTATGGTATTTTGTTATAGAAGCCCTAACAAATTACTACACTGATAAGCTACTTGTGGGTATATAGATCTAGGTATGGGTGTCATATACAATCTATTTTTAATTTTTTAATTTTTAATATTTGAGTTTCAGACATGTAACCCATAAAAGTAAATTTCTCAGGTGACTGGTAAATAAGACTGGTTCATATTATCTGGACTAGAAAATTTTGATTGACCATTATATGTGAGCGTAAGTGCATGAGTATTATCTGGATAAAGTTCTAGCAATAGACATTATTCTGCTCTGTCACTGAATCCCAGTGTATGTAGAGAATAATAATATTAGGTGGATTACTCCTGATATTTGTGAATAAAAATTATATATAGCGGCTTGAAATAAACCTTTGTTTCATTTCACTTGTAAATCTTCATACTTGCTTTAGTTAATGCAGTGACTAGGCAGTTTACATCAGTGTTTGACTCTGACAAAAATAAAATAAATGCACTTAACAGTAAATATAAATAAGCATAAACACACAATAGTAGTATGAGTTTTCTTTTTTTAAGAGACATATTAAATATATATGCACTTAAATTGGTATGCCTTATAAAAATTCATTTGGTGACAATTTAAATAAATTATGTTTTTCTACTAAACAAGATTTTCCAAAGTATATGTGACATTACGTAGGTAAAAATTCCCAGTGAACAGAGTCTACGTTTGAATAGGAGCATTTTGATATCTCATGTAAAAATGCAAAAGATAAAATTTTACCATATTTGGAATTGTGTTTCTTATCACTAAACATATCTGTAATTAAATTAATGTCAAGAACTTTTATTTATTGAAAAGTTTAAAACTTCTTTTTATGTTTGAAAAGTCCGTACCTTTGAATAAAAGACAATCATATACCTTACTGTACCAAGGATCCACACAGAATTATATAGGCTACTTTACTTATATTCTAAACAAAAGCTCTAAACTGAGCTCTAAACAAAAAGCTCTAAACTGAGACTTCTTTTATTAAAACTTCAGGAAAGCCTGTTACAAACAAAAATTTCTAGACTTGGGATTCCAAATTAACTAAATATTTCTTTATTTCTCCACTACCATTAATTTAATGTTTAAGATGGCAAAATAGGCAATAAAAAGCTAACACCTCCAAAACTAATTGGTATAGCTTCTTTAGAGGACAATTTAGCAATATTTTAATAATTATGACTCTTGGCCAGGTTCACTGTGGCTCACTCTTGGCCTCCCTGCACTTTAAGAAGCCAAGATGAGAGGATCGCTTGAGACGAGGAGTCAAGACCAGCCTGGGACAACATAGTGAGACCCCATCTCTACACAAAATTTAAAATTTTGCTGGACAGTCCTAGATACTCCAGAAGACTGATGGGGAAGGATTGTTTGAGCCCACAAGATCAAGGCTGCAGTGAACTATGATCCTGCACTGCACTGCACTCCAGCCTGGATGACAGAATGAGACCCTGTTTCTAAAAAGAAAACAAAAAACAAACCAAAAGAAACCTGTTTCTAAAAACAAAACAAAACAAATAAAAAAACAAACCAAAAAAAAAAAACCGCACTATGGATCTTGTACTCTTTGACTCAGAAATTTCTATTTGTCATTAGGTATACCCAAAAACTTTGTTCACAAAATATATGTACAGGCATGTTCAACATGAGATTATTTCTAGTAGTAGAAAGTTTATCAACATGAGACTAGGAAGCTAGAGTGTAATCAAATGGAAGAATATTATGGAACTGTGAAAAATTAAGTATATTTGTAGGTAGTGATGTGGAAATATACCAAAGACCAAACAAAAAGATCAAGATGCAAAATTCCTTTTATAATTAGATAACTTTTACATAATTTGTAAAAGGCAACATAATATATAGATCGATACATGCTGGAAGATACATATGATTGTCTACTTTTCCTGAAATTAATCATTAGACATTTTAATGGGATTTACTTTAGAGGAGTGAGACGGAAGGTGGAGACAAAGGCTTTCTGTCTTTGTTTCGTGCCTTCTCATGCGGTTTGAATTTCCGACCGTGTGAGTACATCGTATGCATTTTTTAAATAGCAAAGGTGGTTATGAGCTAATGAGTCATTTTTGTTTATTTCCTTTCAGATAGCTTTTTGTGTTTAATAAAAAAAAACTTAGAAATATCATTTTAACACAGTTTTCAATTAAAAGATTTATCTTGTCTTTTTCAAAAGAATGTTTAAAATGTTTTGTTTGCTACTTTCAAATTGATGGTATGATATTCACTACCAATATCAATGGAATGTATTCTTTTTGGACACTAGAGGGAGTTTAAAAATGAGACCAAATACACTGAATAACCAAGATGGCTCCTAAAGTACTATGACTGGATTTCCTTACTCCCACTGAGAACCTCTAGAGAAGAGAAGCATGACTGCAACCATGATTGACTTTGCAGATATATTCCTAAGAGCTTGTATGTAACTGAATCATATTTTAAGTTCTTCTAGGGAGATTGCTGTTGAGAGGAATCCTGGTGTGGATTGTCTAGAAAATAATGAAGCTTTTGTAAAACAGGTAATAGCTGCCAGTTTGTCATCAGATGACAAGATTCTAGTATTTTATAATCTTCTTTTCCAGCAGATACTGTAAACCTGAGGTGTGATTATGATTATATTGGTACAATCAGTTTTGTGTGCCTTGAAGAATATAAGCATTCAATGAATGTTTAATCAACTAATTAAAGAAATAGGCTAAAGAAACAAGCAGTTGTTGTATCTGGGATATTTTCTCCCTTATTACCCTAATTTAAATGACTGATTGGATTCTATTAGGTAGCCCTCTTTCTTCACGTATTCATTGGTTTCTTCATGTGCTCACTGTAAGCCAGGCAGAGTAACAGCCATTGATGATAAAATAAAGATTCTGATCTCAAAAACTTTACAATTTAGCAGGAAAACAGATAAGAATAAACAAATCGAATGAACAAATGGATGGAGAAGATATCAGAAATAGGTGAGTGTGATAAGAAAAAGTAAAGCATGGTGGGATAAACATTGCTGGTAAACATCTCGATTTCCCGTACTTCGGAGTATATGTAGGTTGTACTTCTCCACCCTCTTGAAGTCATTCATCACTATTTGACTGGCTCTGGCCAATAACATGTGAGTAGAATGGCAATGTGACTGCCAAGCTAATGTATTGGATGGCTGTTGTTCAGCTCTCCAGCTCTTTCTCCCTTTGATGTGGCAATCAGAAAGGCACACGTTGACTTAAAGGTGTCATGAGATAAAGAAAACTGAAGTGCTGAGACACCACATGGAAGGTGCCTTAGCTAAAATGTTGTCATATTTGGAAAGTTGATATGACTTAAAAAATAACTTTAATTATTTAAAGCCAATAAAAAACCAGAGCTGTTTGTTACCACAGCATAGCCAAGCCTATCCTGACTGATACATAAGATTAGGCAATGGAGTGTAATGGGGCAGTGCTCCTTAGGTAGGTCGGCCAGGGAAGGGTCCTCTTAGAAAGTGGCAATAGCAGTACAGTTATTGTTATTTGGATGTGAATTTCAGAGTCAAGAAGGGGTAGTCTGGGGAGGAATGGTTCTGGAATATTGCCGATGGGCCACTGCTTGAGTCATGGGAGGACACTTGCCAAAAGCATTGATACTTTGGCCTCACCCTTGACCTGCTGCATTAGATCCTCCAGAGGCAGCCTTAGGATTCCTTAGGATTCTGTGATTTTAATGAACTCCCCAGGTTATTCTGATGCACAGCCAGCTCTTGCAACCACTGTACTCAGCTTCAAGCCCTGATGGTTTACACTTCTGATATATATGGTATGATACATAGAATTTCAAATGATATGCCTCTCAGTCTTTTCCTTACTCTGACAGGGAAAAAAAAGGAAAAACCACATTTCAATTCTCATCAAAATGACTTTCTTTTTTTCCCACAGTTCTGACAGAATATGATACCTTATGTGTCTGCCTTAGTTTGATGCAATTGACTTTAAGTCTTCAAGTCATCATAATATCAAAGACAGGTGTTTTTTATTTGTCTTATTTTGACAGGATCAAACTGTAACTTCAAGAATATTATTTTGAGGAAGAAAAACATCACAGTAGCCCGGAATGTTTTGTTGACAGAATTTTTAAAAAATAAAGATCATTTATTTAATGCTTAATGTATGCACAATCATGCCACAAAGTAATATACACTTCTCATTGAAATTTTATTTTCACAAAAATATTGGCACTTAAAAATGTTTACTCTTTTCCTTTCAATGATATCTTAAAACTTTTTATTTAATAACTACATTTACAGAATAAATTAAATAATTTAACCCAAGAAAGTGTAAAGAAGAATTGATTCTTGAGTAATTGTGAATTTGTAGTCTTCATTCTAGTTATTTTATGTGTGTGGAAACTGAGTGATAAAACCTGCATTCAAGGCTTTAAATTTAGGACTAAACAGGAAAAGCTGCTGTCTGGAGGAGAACTTACTATAGATAATTACTTTATAAGATAGCCTCTATTAGATGTTCCAATTTCATATTTTTCAAAGCCAAATATAAAGTATGTAATATATCTTTGCAATATAATAGCCTCTCTGCAATACTGTATTAAAATATCTTTAAATTAAAATAGGGAGAGATGTTATACAAGGCAGACTGATGACATTTGTTTTTCTCTACTCCATTCCAGAACTCCCTTCTATAACAGCAAAAGTATGTAATGTATACAATTTTATGCCTTTATACAAAGTCAAGAGAACAGGGTAAAATCCTGCTGGCTGCACATAATGGAAGAGAAGTTAATAGCAACAAATCCTTCCTCTGACTAACACAAAGACATGGAAGGATATGCCGATTCACCATGAACTACAATGATGGTGGAGAGCAGGTCGGTTTCTCAGCTTTGCAGCTTCAGCCCACAGATTCCCATATTTCCCCATATGGTACACTCAGTGAGAGAGTGAGTGAATGAGAGAGAGGCACTAGATGACAAAACATTTATCACTGGATTTTTGAGTCACGTTTTTACTTCAAATTCTAGATGACTCTAGCAAAATAAAAGAATATTCTATGTTGACCTATTTTCCTCATCCAGAGCCTGAGAAAGAATCCAAAATGGTAATTTGAAGGGTGCCTCTTGCTGCTCTTTTAAATTCAATCTGGTCTTTGAGTTATTAAACAATAACATTTAAAAAATTATTATTGTTAAATTCACCACCAGAGGGCGCGCATCTATTCCCGCCAATAGACTGCAAAGTAACGACTTTTCTCCTAATTTCTGTGTTAAAATATATAATTTTTGCCTGGGTTAAATGATGGAATGTGTGTTTACATTGAGCTATTCTAGGTGTCTCAGGGAGCATCAGAGAAACTTTAATCAACCACAAATTTTTTTCTCCAATTTATTACCTCCTCACAACTTTCCCCAATTGAAAAGAGAAAAATCAGTCTACTTAGAGAATTACATTTTCCTCGTATACCTCTGTGGAATTTACCACATTTTTCTAACGATGCATCATTTCAGAATTTCTAGGCTTTCTGAGTCTAAGCACAGCAGAAGGATCTTTGCAGAAAAATGATTGGCTGGTTGATGTCTGCTAAGTCAGTTGAAAGTCTAAGACCTCTCAAATGGAAATTTTCATCTGTGGTGACATAAAATACATCTATGTTTAATGTTAATAGTCACTAATATTAAGGGTAAATGAGCAGAGAAAAAGATGGTAGGACCCTTATTCACCAAATGGATGTAATCCATAATGAATTTCTAAAAATGAAGTCAATCTTTTTGGTAGGGAAGTGAATGATCTCTGAAAGTAAACTAAAATCAAGTCCTAGAAGAAGATATTTTAGTTTTATTTTAGCATCTGCTTGTCAAAAGCAAGAATATGATTTATTTAAGGCTTTTTTACTGCCAGTAGAAAATGTATGCTTTTTAGGAAGCAGGACCATTTTTATATTTTTGAAACTCAGTGAGTCTGCCGTACCTGTAAATATTTGAATCCTATAAATGACTAGTGCTGAGGAGAAGGATATAGTGTTTCATTAAGTATTTACTCCATTTTTAAAGAGCCCGTGACCATGGCAACCAGGTGCTGCCAAATGACCCCAACGACAGCCACACTTGCCACTTCCACTCAGTTGCTTTATAGATGTATTGAATCACAGTAGATTATAGGCAAGGTTGAAGGAGTTCAAAATGAGAGAAATAGCTTGTTTTTATCCAAAGAAGTAGAATTGTTATGTGTGCACTATTTCCTGCAGGTAGTATTCATACACCACTTAAGGATTTTAAGAAACAAAGGAAAGAGATCTGTGGATGAATACAGCAGACAGATCAAATGTGCTTATTCTTTGCTCCGTCCCAGAACCTCTTTCAATAACAGTTAAAGAATATAAGGTAATAAATGTTATGCCTGTCTACAAAGACAAGAGAGCAGGAGAAGAGAAGAGGGAAGGCCAGATTGTCAACAGAATTTTGGAGGTTGGAAAACAGATGGATGAGTCATAACTGATTTAGCAGAGCTGAAGTGTTGAAACCAAACTGTCTGCTGGGGGTGGAGGAAATGACAATACCAGGCAAGCTGATTCATGCCATAGACCCTCAAACGCACAGTGATAAGAGGGATTAGAATCTTCCGAACAAGCCTAGGATGTGGAGTGGAGCTGGGAACACGGGACCTAGTCGATTGAGCACTCACACCCCTAAATTTGCACCCCTAGACATTGAGTTAGGTAACTTTCCTGGATAGGCAAGCTGAGGGAGCAGGAGATCATGGGGCTGAAAACAAGGGGAATGAGTGGAAATCTGGATAAGAGCTCAGTCAGCTTCCTGCCCCACCCAACTCTCAAGCATATACCAATTGGACTGGATATTGGATGATTCTTCTTGAAATATAGGCAAGGCACTGCTTTCTTAAACTATATATGCATATTTATCACTAAGTTATTAATAGCAGGAAAAAAACTGATTTGAATCAGTGCCCAAGCCATATAGATTATATATGTGGTATAGAGTCAAAAATTTTAACATGCATGCCACTACTCAGTTATGCCAACTGACAACTGGTTGTTGGACTTATCCTACTGCCTTGGAATTGGACACAGAGAGCCAAAGGGAGGCTAGAAATACTGAAAGTAACTGCATTCTATAAAGAGCTGCAAATAATGAAGGCCAGACAACCTCTCCAGAGCTTTCCAACATGTAGTTAAAAAGATACTGCTACCCCCAGTCACTGTCTTCAATACCTATCTTCTTCCCTCCAATGCTTTGCTATGGTTTGGATCTGTGTGTACCCACCAAATCTCATGTTGACCTGTAATCCCCAGTCTGGAAGGTAGGGCCTAGTGGGAGGTGATTAGATCATGAGGGTGGACTTCTCATGAATAGTTTAGCACCATGCCTCCTTGATAATGTATAATGAGTGAGCTCTCACCAGATCTGGTTGTTTAAAACTGTGTGGCACCTCCCTCCACCCTATCTTTCTTCCTCTTTTCCAGCCACGTGAAGCCCTAGCTCCCTCTTTGCCTTCTGCCATGAGTGTAAGTTTCCTGAAGCCTCCTCAGTAGCCAAGCAGATGCCAGCATCATGCTTCCTGTACATTCTGTGGAACTGCAAGCCAATTAAATCTCTTTTCTTTATAAATCATCCAGTCTCAGGTATTTATTTATATCAATGTAAGAACAAACTAATATGGAAAATTGTTAATGAGGAGTAGGGCACTGCTATAAAGATACCTGAAAATGTACAGGCAGCTTTAAAACTGGGTAATGGGCAGAAGTTAAAAAGTTTGGAGGACTCATAAGAAGACAGGAAGTTGACAAAAAGATAAGAGAAAAAAAGAAGAAGAAGACAGGAAGGTGAGGGAAAGTTTGGAACTTCCAAGAGATTTGTTGAATGGTTGTAACTAAAATGTTGATAGTGACATGGAGAGTGAACTCTAGGCTGGGGAGGTCTCAGATGGAAATGAGGAACTTATTGGAAACTGAAGTAAAGGTCACTTTTGCTATGCTTTAGCAAAGAGTCTGGTTGCACTGTGCCCTGCTTCTAGGGATCTGTGGAACTTTAAACTTGAGAGTGATGATTTAGGGTTTTTGACAGAAGAAATTTCTAAGCAACAAAGCATTCAGGATAGCCTGGCTGCTTCTAACAACCTATGTTTATTTGTGTGAACAAAGAAATGACCTGAACCTGGAACTTATATTTAAAAGAAATGAAGAATGTAAAAGTTTGGAAAATTCGCAGCCCTGCCATGTGGTAGCAAAGAAAATCCCATTTTCAAGGGAGCAATTCAAGCAGGCTACAGAAATTTGCATCAGTAAAGAGAAGCCAAGTACCAATAGACAATGGAGAGAAGGCCTTGAAGATATTTCAGAGACCTTCTAGGCAGCCACTCCCTACACAGGCTGGGAGGCCTAGAGGAAAGTCTAGTTTAATGGGCCAGGCCCGGGGCCCTACTGCCCTGCACAGCTTTGGTATACTGTCCCCTGCATCCCAACTACTTTAGCTCTAGCTATAGTTAAAAGCGGCCCAGGTACACCTCATGCCACTGCTTCAGAGGGTGAAAGCCATAGGCCTTGGCAGCTTCCATGTGATGGTAAACCTCTGGGTATACAGAGTGTTATAGTTGAGGTTTGGAAGCCTAGATTTCAGAGGATGTATGAAAAAGCTTGATGTCCAGGCAGAAGCCCTTATAGAGAACCTCTACTAGGGCAGTGCAGAGGGAAAATGTGGGGTTGGAGCCCTCATACAGAGTCCCCACTGGGGCACTGCCTAGTGGAGCTGTGAAAAGAGAGCCACCATCCTCCAGATCCCAGAATGGTAGATCTACTGATAGCTTGCCCCCTGCACCTGGACAAGCCTCAGGCACTCAACACCAGACCTTGTGATTAGCCATAAGGGCTAAACCCTGCAAAGCCTCATGGAAGGAGCTGCCCAAGACCTTGGGAACCCACCCCTCACACCAGTGTGCCATGGATGTGAGACATGGTGTCAAGGGAAACTATTCTGGAGCTTTAAGATCTAATAACTGCCCTGCTGGGTTTCAGGCTTGCATGGGGCTTGTAGCCACTTTCTTTGGCAAATTTCTCCCTTTTGGAATGAGGGTGTTTCTCAATGCCTGTACCCCCATTATGTCTTGGGAGTAACTAACTTGTGTTTTATTTTACAGGCTCGTAGGTGGACAAGACTTGCCTTGTCACAAAAGAGACTTTTGAATTTGGACTTTTAAGCTAATGCTGGAATGAGTTAAGTGTTTGGGGGACTGTTGGGAAGGCATAATTGCGTTTCACAATGTGAGAGGGACATGAAATTTTGGAGTTGGGGGGCAGAGATAGAATGATATGGTCCAGATCTGTTTCCTCACCACATTCCATGTTGAATTGTAATCTCCACTGTTGGAGGTGGGCCTGGTGGGAGGTGACTGGATTATGGGGGTTGAGTTCTCATGAATGGTCTGGCACCATCCCTCCTTGGTACTGTATAGTGAGTCAGTTCTCACAAGAGCTGGTTGTCTAAAAAGTGTGCAGCACCTCCACCACCCTCTCTCTCTTCCTTCTGCTCCAGCACATGAAGTGCTGACTTCTTCACCGTCTATCATGACAGTAAGTTTCATGAGGCCTCCTCAGACGCTGAGTAGATGCCAGCACCATGCTTCCTGTACAGCCCACAAAGCTGTGAGCCAATTAAACCTCTTTTCTTTATAAATTACCCAATCTCAGGTATTTCTTCACAGCAATGTGGGACCAGACTAATACACCTCTGTAGGAGATAAAAAGTGAGAGAATTTAGGGGTAGAGGGTAAAGAAGAGAAAAGCATATTGGAATCCTGGACCTTTACCCCACCTAGAGGAAAGTGCATAGCTTTTGAGAGGGGATTATATCCATTCTCTCTGCAAACTCAAAGACAGTGTATTAGTTACCACTGCTGCTATAATAAACAACCACAAAATTAGTGACTTAAAATGATGCAAATGTATTACCTTACAGTTCTGGAGGTTGGAAATCTAAGATGGGTCCTCTAGGCTGAAATGAAAGTGTTGGCAGAGCTGCATTGCATTCTGAAGGCTCTAGGGAAATATCTATTTCTTTGCTTTTTCCAGCTTCTACAGGCTGCACACATTCCCCGGTTTGTGGGCCCTTTCTTCACCTTCAAAACCTGCAATAGCCAGTCAAGTCTTTCTCATATTGCATTGCTCTGACACTAATTACCCTGCCTCCCTCTTCCACGTTTAAGGACCTTTGTGATTACACTGGGCCTGCCAGATAATCCAAGATACTCTCCTTATTTTAAAATTAGCTGATTGACAACCTTAATTCCTCCTTGCCATGTGATATAACATATTCACAGGTTCTGGAGAATGGGATATGGTTGTCTTTGAGGATGAAGGAAAGAATTATTCTCCCTAACACAGAAAGGCTTGAAGAAACAGCTATTAAATGTCCATTTATAAGGATCTGGAAAGCCATTCTTTATTCATTCATCAATATCTGCAGTGCCAGATAGCATTGGTTCCAAATGAGACATAAGCTTAGGCTACTCAGACCCATTGTCTAACCTATCAGAGGATAAGATTAGAGACAAATGGCAAGCTGGAGAAAGGGAGCAGCCTGCACCTTTTCTGTTGATTAAGCAGAACTGCTGATATGGTCTGGCTGTGTCCCCACCCAAACCTCACCTTGAATTGTAATAATCCCCACATGTCAAGGGAGGGGCCAGGCAGAAATAATTGAATCATGGCGGCGGTTTCCCCCATACTATTCACCTGGTAGTGAATAAGTTTTATGAGATCTGATGGTTTTATACATGGGAGTTCCCCTGCACAAGCTCTCTTGCCTGCTACCATGTAAGATGTACCTTTGCTCCTCATTTGCCTTCTGCCATGATTGTGAGGCCTTCCCATCCATGTGGAACTCACACTTAGCAGTGTGAGAACAGACTAATACAACCGCAGAAGACAATCAGGCAAGAAGTGTCTTTCTGTAAGCCAGAAACCCTGGGAGGCAAGACAAGAGGTGTGGGTTGTGACTCTGGGAATAGCAGTTGAAGGTGATGATGAAAGAGGCAAAGCTAGATCTCCTGTACCGGGGAACTTGTGCAATAGGAAAACCTCACAGGCTCAGTACCTCCAAACTGATTCATGTGCATGCCTTTAAGAACCAGCACTTTCCCTGCTGCACCAAGGGTAACAGGAAAAGTCAAACTGGCCAGAAGAGCAACGGCCATCAACAATAGTGCAATCACATTACCAATTAAGGAAAAGAAAATGATGCTCTCTTTACTTCTATCTCATCTTCCATCTCTCAACCCCAGAGGAGTTAGTACTAGAAGGGGAGGCGCAGGTTCTGTGAGAAAATCATCCGAATTCCATCCCTAGTCAGGAAACTTTAGCCTCAAGTAAGTCAAAGCTGTGCTGGGGAAGGGATAAGGAAGCATGAGATTAAAATTTAAAATTGGTCTGAACCAGACTTTTGAAAACTTTTCACTAAAATATAATATACCTACTTTAAAAAGTACACTGAAGTATATAGATGGCTAAATTTTCCAAACTGAACACACCAATGTGATCAACATCCAGGTAAGAAACAAAATACTACCAATCCCCAGAAACTCCTTTATTCCTTTGCACTCTCAAAGCCTGCTCCCTCTAGAGTAATCAATATCCTGAATTTAAATAACATACACTAGTTTCACCTGTTTTTGTACTTTATACAAATTAAATAATACAGTGTATTTTGGGTCTGACTCCTTTCATTTAATATTATGTGGCTGAGAATCATTTGCATTTTTGCATGATTTGGTAGATCATGCATTTGTACCTTTGTAAAATTTTCTGTTATATAACTAGACCATAATTTATCTATTTTATTGTTTATGGGCATAAAATAACTTCTAGCTTAGAGATATCAAAAATAGTACTACAGTGAATATTCTACTATGTGGATTTTGTAGAAAACATGCTTACTTTTCTGGCTGATATGTACCCAGGAGTGGAATTTTGGGTTGTATCTTCAGTTTGGACATATGTTATTGTGTTAGTCCATTTGGGTTGCTATAGAAGAATATCTGAAACTGGGTAATTTACAAAGAAAAGAGGTTTATTTTGGGTCAAGCTTCTGCAGGCTGTATAGGAAGCATGGTGTCAGCATCTGCTCCTGGTGAGCACCTAAGGAAGCTTACGATAACAGAAGGCGGCCAAGGGCAGCCAGAATGTCACATGGTGACAGGGGGAGAAAGAGCATGGGGAGAGGTGCCACACTCTTTTAAACAACTAGACTTTACATTAGCTCACTCATTACTGCAAGAAAGGCACCGAACCATTCATGAAGGATCCACCCCCATGACTGAAACATCTCCCACCAGGCCCCACCTTTGACATTGAGAATCATATTCAGTATGAGATTTCAAGGGGATGAACATCAAAACTAAATCAGTTATCAAATAGTTTTTTGAGGAGCAATATGGAAGGCGTATTGTTCCACATCCTAATTTTATAATCCATAGTCTCTATTTCATTTGAGCTATTCTAAAGGTTGTGTAATAATATCTCATAGTTTTAGTTCGCATTTTTCTGATGACTAATGAAGTTAAGCAACTTCGTATATGTTTATATATTTATTACTTTTTTGAAATACTTGTTTAATCTTTCATCCATTTTTCTATTGAGTTGTCTTATCTTATTAACATATATTATCTTATTGACATATATATGTTCCTTATATATTCTGGATATGAATCCATATAAATCTCACTATTCATAAGTATCTTCTCTTACTTGGTAAGTTACTTTTTTATTCCCTTTTAATGATGTCTTTTGATAAACAGAAGTTCTTATTATTAATAGAGTCTAATTTATTAATATTTTTCTTTTATGGTTAATATGTTTCATGTCCCCCTTAAGAAATCTTTGGTACCTCCAAGACAATGAAATTATTTGGATTAGACTTTTTATTAATAGAAAGTGACAAGAAAGCTATTGGTTCTACCTAAAAGACTGATTCATCTGAGTGTGATTGAGGGTAATGGTTGGAGACAAATCAAATTTTGTCACATTTGTACCTTATCCATTTCAGACTATTTGACAAAGGAGCGGAACAAAGAAAATATAGCCATTGCTTGCATTTGGTTTGGTTTTGATTTTGAGGTAACTTTCTGAGAGTCATCTTTTATTTTACTTTTATTCTTTTTACAATTGGCACATAATTGTACATATTTGCAGGATACCACATGATGTTTTAATACATGTGTAAATTGTATAATGATAAAATCAAGGAAATTAGCATGTCTATCACCTTAAATATTTATCATTTCTTTGTGATGAGGACATTCAAAATCTTTCTCTAAGGCTTTCTCTGAGTTAGGCAAGAAAAATATTTACACTTAACAAAATCTCAGTTTCTTCTGGTTTAAGCAATGCCTCTGTGTTAGTCTGTTCTCATGCTTCTAATAAAGACATACCTGAAACTGGATAATTTATAAAGGAAAGAGGTTTAATGGTCTCACAGTTCAGCATAGCCGGGGAGGCCTCAGAGTTATGGCAGAAGGCAGAGGAGAAGCAGTCACATCTTTCATGGTGGCAGGCAACAGAGCATGTGCAGAGGACCTCCCCTTATAAACCCATCAGATCCCACCCCCATGATTTAATTACCTCCTACCAGTTCCTCCCATGAGATACATGGAGACTATGGGAGCTACAATTCAAGATGAGATTTGGGTGGGGACACAGACAAACCATATTAACCTTTCAGATAAATGTGCAGTCTTCCTTCCCATTATTCTAAAGATGTATGAATGGGGAGCACACTGTGTCCTTTTGTGGCTATAAAGGGGATTCTTAGGCTATTCTTTGGGTACTTGCTGGCTTGCTGGCAATGGAGTTTTCCAGTGTATGCTGGTCACTGCTCACCTTGCTGGAATTGGTTGCTAAGGTCTGTCGCCAGAGGGTTTGTGGTTTATCCTCTTTCAGTATGGCCAAGTGTCACGGCATCACCTGGGGTCTGGTTGTGACACTCAGTTGATTCCTGGCCTAGGTTGTCTCCCTGCAATCTTTGGCACACACTCATTTTGACCCCAGCATAATGACCTGTCCCTCAGTTACTGTCCAGCATCGCCAGCTGCCTTCTGCAGGGCAAGCTGACACTTTTTGACACCTTCCGCTACTATCACCAAGGAATCAGGAGAGAACTCGGGAGTTTAGACTCAAAACTTCCCTCTGAACCAGCAGGTCATACCCTTTGTTCTCCCCATGTCCCTGCTGGGGACTCCTCCCAGAGACCATTATAATTTTAAAATGTATAATTATTCAAAAAACTCACTAAGCATATATTCCATTTAGATGTATTTAACGTTTTCACTTTTAACAGTTTTATCAAGACCATTTCCAAGAACCAAGATACCACACAAAGCTAGTCACCATTTAAAGCCAGTTTAATCATTTTAAGCTTATGAACATCAGTGATTTACTGAGGTAAAAATATTAAAGTTAAATTTTAACAAATATGACATTCTCTTCAAACTAATAAACTTAGACTAGTATTGTTTAATTTATGGGCACTTTTTAATTTATAGGCCCATTTGATAGCATATTAGACACAATACACATCACAATATGTGTATACCTAAACAAACACATCAAACAAAATGACCTACACAAGACAGCTGGACCCAAGTTATTTACAAAATCTTGACCTCTCTATCTGGCTAAACTTTGTTTTCTCCAATAGGTATGGAAGACAGGAAGAAGCAGGGAAGAGGATAAGGAAGAGACGGGGTAAACCACGTTGCTCAAAGGAGACCCTGGAGTCCCAAGTGTGCCACAGAGCTTACCCAGCAGTGAAGGCACTGAAGAAAAATGTTCAGGTGGCCACTTCTCTGCCACTCTGAGAAGCTGTCTGGTCAAGGGTTCAAGACCCTTTTAAACTTACTTGAGCAAGGCAGCTCATTGGGGCTAATGTAAGAAGGTTAGCTATAGTATTAATGTTTTTGTAGATTCCTTAGGATTTTCTATAAACGTGATTATGTCCTCTTTAAATAAATACAGGTTTACTGTTACTATTAAGTATGTATGCCCTCTACTTCTTTTCATTGCTTTGTTTCACATGCCAGAATGTCAAATGCAATCCTGAATAGAAGTAGCGACAATTGGCATCCTTGCCTTGTTTCAATCTGAATGGAGAGAGTGTTCAGTTCTCCACCACAAGTGTGATGTCAGCTGTAGACTTTTCATAGGTTTTCATAGCACCCTATAAGAGATTGAGAAAGCTTCCTTTAGTCCCAATTTACTGAAAGATCTTACCATGAATGTTGAATTTTGTTTAGTGTTTTTAAAATAGTGCCCTTTATATTTCAGATGCTATATTTTTCATCTTTAGAATTTCCATTTGGTTAAGTGTCCTCCATTTCTCTTCTCATTACCTACATGCTTTCTTTGACTCTTTGGCACATTTATAGCAGCTGCTGCAATATTTTTGTCTTGTAATTCCATTACTTGTCTTATTTCTGGGTTTGCAGCCATTGACTGGTTTTTCTCCTGGTTATAGGTCATAATGACCTGCTTCTTGGTATTTCTAGATTTTTTTTTTTTTTTTTTGCAGAATGCTGGACAACATAATTTTTTATGGTTTAGTGTTTTGATTATGGCTGTCATGTTTTAAAGAGTATTAAACTTTGTTCTGGCCAGCAATTATGTTTCCTGGCAATTACTTTGATCATTTCAACTCTTGCTTTTTTAACTTCTTTAGAGTGAATTCTAGATTATCCTTTACTTTGGGGTAAGTACATCTCTGCTATGAAGGCCTTGTGTTTTTATCTTATAAGCTTCCTAAATTCACTTTTAGTTCCAATACTTTTGTTCTTTTATTACTTTTTAGTTCTGTAATTTCTATTTCGTTTTTTAAAATAATTTCCATTTCTCTGAAGTGATGGCATTGGTTGTTCATGGTGACAATCTTCATTTACATTTTTAAACATATTAATTACAGCTGGGGGTTTAAAGCTGTACCTCTTATCCTCTAATTCCAATATCTCCTATGCCTCAAAACCTCTTTCTATTGACTATCTTTTCTCTGTCTTTATTTTCCTGTTTCTTTGCATATTTTAGTAATATAATATGCTAAACATTTGTGGATAATATTTTGTAAAAAAAATTCTCTAGGCTCTTTATCTTCCTTTGAAAATTACTGATTTCTGCTTTTGCTAGAAGTTATATTACTGGCTTACCATCCTATAGTGAACTTGATTTTATAGTAAGTCCAGGTCTATGTTAGTCCATTCTTGCATTGCTATAAGGAAACACCTGAGACTGGGTAATTTATAGAGAAAAGAGATTTAATTGGCTCACAGTTCTGCTGTTGTACAGGAATCGTAGCGGCTTCTGCTTCTGAGGATGCCTTGGGAAACTTGCAATCACAGTGGAAGGGGAAGGGGAAGCAGGCACGTCTTACATGACCAGAGCAGGAGGAAGAAAGAGATGGGGGTGGTGCCACACACTTTAAACCACTAGATCTCCTGAGAACTCACTCACTATCCTGACAACAGTGCCGACAGAGAAATCCACCCCCACAATCCAGTCACCTCCCACCAGGCCCCACCTGCGACACTGGCGATTACAATTCGACATGGACACAGATCCAAACCCTAATCTTTATGCTAAGGCCTTCACCTTGTCAGCATTCAAACTCCAAACTCCATAAGCCCTGTGGTGGACACCGGCTGAAATTTCTGCTTAGCTTTTTAAGTCATCCAATTATTGCTTTTCGCTGTGCTCCTTGTCTTATTTGCACACATGTAGTTTTTGCAGCAGACAGATATTTGAGAAAAGTTTACATGCAAATTTGTGGTCTTTTCCTCTGGTTCCCCGTTTTCAGGACTTCTTTCTCAATTTCATCCTTTCTGACAGCCCAAGCTGTGTTCTCTGATACCTCAAGCCAATAAGACTGTAGATTTGTATATAAATTTTAGCCATCCCCCACGGTGTCAACTGGAAAGGGCCCTTATGGAAAAGTGTTATGAATGTAGAACTTATCATATGCATTTCCTTCCTTTTAATGCTCATATTCCTTTTAACTTCATTTATGTTTTTAGTGCCTTCAAAAAGTATTGTTAGTTTTTCTCCAAAGGCTAATAATTTTTATTTATATGAGATTTAGTTTCTCTCCTTTTTTTGTCTTTCTCCGCCATTATTGGAACCACACTTTTTCTTCAGTAGCTCTTTTAAGCATAAAAACAAGGCCTCTGATGTTAGGAGCAAATGGTTGCTGCTCCTCTGACACTTCATAAAACTGCCTCTGGATCAATGGACATAGTTAGTCTGTTGCTGAGTTCAGGCCAACTTCTGCCATGGATGTTTCCTTTGTGATGTGTTTCTAGAAACCTCTAACTTATTCTTCATCTCCCTCATTAAGCAAGAAGAATGCTATCAATATCCAGCTGCTCTGTAGCTCTTTTCTGACCATGTAAATCATAGTCTTCAGTCTTATTCTAAGTCCTCTTGATCAAGGACTTAGCCATAAATAAAGCAGAGTATCCTGCCTTGCATGAGAGCTCATGGTTTTTGTTGCCAAAAGTCTCTTCTTACTATCTCTTTCTCCCCATATATTTCCTGCAGTGTGTATTTTTAATTGGTTAAATGACTTGGGGGGGGTTATGATATTTTTATCGTATAATAATTGGCCTTCACAGCTCTTTATATCTTTTTTTCTTTTTTTTGGAGACAGAGTCTCACTCTGTCGCCAGGCTGGAGTGCAGTGGCGTGATCCCGGCTCACTGCAACTTCCGTTTTCCAGTTTCAAGCAATTCTCCTGCCTCAGCCTCCCGAGTAGCTGGGACTACAGGTGCGCACCACCACGCCTGGCTAATTTTTTTTGTATTTTTAGTAGAGATGGGGTTTTACCATGTTGGCCAGGATGGTCTCGATCTCCTTCCCTCGTGATCTGCCTGTCTCGGCCTCCCAAAGTGCTGGGATTACAAGCGTGAGCCACCGCGCCCGGCCAGCTCTTTATATTTTTAACTAGAATGTATTTTTTTGGAGCATTTCTATATTTTATGAAAATGTGAGAAATAATGTTTTTCATTCTCACAAAGTTCTTTCACTTATACTACAGTATTTCAGAGACCATGTAGCATATTGGTTATGAGTACAGGAACTAGATTCTCTGTGTATCTTAATACTTACTAACAGTTTGACTTTGGAAAAATTACCTAATTTCTTCCGATCTCAGTTTGCTCATCTGTAAAACAAGAATGATAATAAGCAGTATCACTATTAGACCCAAGCAAGTGAAGCCCCTGCCTTGTGTACTGCCTTGTGGAGGGTAGGGAGGGAAAGGGACACTTGCAGTGAAGCTCCTTAAACATTTTTATGTATCTTTCCAGAACCTACAACAGGTCAGGGCTGGCAGTGCTATCCAGGCAGGGGACCCCAAATCTAGACCGGGATCCATATGACCCAGAAGCTCCATTTGTCCCCATAAGAGAGCTCTCAAGCCCTCTACCATGCATATGGGGTTGACCAGATACAATGCAGAGCTCTAGGAATTTCACCTACGGGATCATCTGGGCCTCCATTTCTGGAAGTCTGGCCTGGCCTGGAGATTGCTTTTGCTGACCTGAATGGATCCCATGATACTGGGTCACCAGTCTTATGGTAACTTGGGGCAACTCTCACTGACCTTCAATGGATGACAAGTTAAGGGCTCTGAACTATGGATGGTCCATTACCAACCCTTGGTTTTAAGTTCTGTGTGTGGGCCTATTAATTGGCTCTTGCCATCTGGATTCTAATCATAATGCATCTAATCTTTGGTCTATCGCACCCAAGGAGGTAATGCTGCTGGCAGACATTTTTTTATTCTGTGTATCCTCATTGATGACACTCAGAGCAGTCAGCCTATCCTCTCCACGGTCTTCACTCCACATGTCAGATTCTCTAGGGGCGGTCATGATCATGTCATTTTTTAAGACCATTCCTCTGCAATGCCAGTGGGTCCTTCCAGTCACTGTCCTTTCTTTCCTCCAATCAGTGTGGTATGTCATGTACGTCTATCAGTCCTAAGTAATTCCAGATGAGGATTGACCATTCCTTGTATTAATACAAATAGGACTGCTCTTGTCACTCTGCACATAGTCCTCTTCCCTTCCTCACGATATGTAGATGGCAGAGATGCAGTCAACACTGAAAGAGTTTACCATCTAGGAATCCACTGATTACAATTTAAAGAGTTCAAAAGGAGATATAGTTGAAAAATGTGTTTTGTACATTTATTCTACAAAACTGAGTGTTAAATGAACATAACCAGAAAATGAATTATTATTTACATTTTTTTCTGCATATTCTGAGTAAGATTTGTATTTGTAATCATCAACAAAGTATGATAAGCTTTAAGAGAGCCACTGGAAATCACTCTTTTTGGGTAGCACGTGGATGATATATGGTTATAAAAGATTATGTAATCAGCATTAAATAAATGACATTAGGGAAGTATAGTGGTAAGAAGGTCTCTATTGTTTTAATATAAATGGTTCCAAACAGCTATGAGGTTACAGGCAGAATTCTGAGATGGCCCCCAAGATTTCTTTTCCTGGGTGTGCGCTGAGACTGTGGAAATGATCTACTTCACTCCTGTGATTAGGTGATGCTATATGGCACGTTTGACTTAAGAAAGAGAGATTTTCTTCAGTGGACCAGACCTCATCAGATGAGTCCTTAAAAGTGTGAGTTCTTCCTAACAAAAGAAATCTGAAGTACAAAACAGCTTATGGAAAGAGTGATGTTGCAATAAACAGGTGGCCTCTAGGAGCTGTGAGCAACCCCTGCCTGTCAGCCAGTATTGAAATGAAGACCTCAGTCCAGCAGCCACGAAGAATACTATTTTGGAGTGATCCTCATAACAACGTGAAGGTTCTTGGAAGCAGATCTGTCCCCATATCCTCCAGAAAATGATGCATTAGTGATGTGGTTTGGTTGTTTTCCTACCCAAACCTCATCTTCAATTGTGGCTCCCATAATTCCCACATGTCGTGGGAGGGACCAACTGCAAGGTAATTGAATCATGGGGCAGATCTTTCCCGGGCTGTGTTCATGATAGTGAGGAAGTCTTACAAGAGCTGCTGGTTGTATAAGGAGGAGCTCCCCTACGTAAGTTCTCTCTTGCCTGCTGTGATGAATGTCTTCGGCTTTTCTGCCATCGTTGTGAGACCTCCCCAGCCATGTGAAGCTGTGAGTCCATTAAACCTCCTTTTCTTTATAAATGACTCAACCTCGGATATGTCTTTATCAGCAGCATGAAAACGGACTAATGTGATTAGGTTGGTGCAAAAGTAATTGCAATTTTTGCCATTGAAAGTAATGCCAAAAACCACTGAAAGTAATGGTTTCAATGGTTGTGGAAGGTAGGAAGGAAAAGGGACATTTTGCAGCGAGTTCCTTAAAAGTTTTTATATATCCTTCCAGTACTACAACTGGCCAGCACTGGCAGTGCTATCCAGGCAGGGGACGCCAAATCTAGACCAGGAGCCGTACGACCCAGAAGCTCCATTTGTCCCCATAAGAGAGCTCTCAAGCCCTCTACCATGCATATGGGATTGACTAGATACGATGCAGAGCTCTAGGAATTTCACCTATGAGGGGTCATCTGAACCTCCATTTCTGGAAGTATGGTCTGACATGGAGATTGCTTTTGCTGACATGAGCAGTATTTCTTTCAGGAGATCCCGTGATACTGGGTCACTTTTGTACCAAGTTTTATACCACAATTACTTTTGCACCAACCTTTTATACCACAGCCAACACCCTGATTGCAGCCTGTGAGACCTAGGAAGAGAATCCAGCTATGCCTTGCCTAGATTTCTGTCCTACAGAACTGTGAGCTAATATGCAGGTATAGTTTTAAGCCACTTTATGGTAATTTCTTACATAGCTTGGAAAACTAACGCACACAACATTCCTATTTCTTCCTGTGGTGGGAGATATTAAGTTGCCAAGAGTAATACGTTTGATAACAAAGGACATGAAAAGATGATTCCTGGACCTGCCTAAACAGGAAAAAAATAGTACCTGGACGCTACAAAGAACCCTCACATTGTCTGATGGGGCAACAGACTATATGTATGTTCCTATTCTCTACCCCTAATTCTAAATCTTCAACTATATTCTTCACATTCTTCATGAACTTTGTAACACAGCTTTAAACCAAATTGGAAATATTTTCCAGGGACCTTACATATCCTTGGAGAGGCTCTAATAATAACAGTTCTTACTTTGTTGAATTGTTACAAATATTAAATAAACTAATACACTTAAAGAGTTTATCGCAGTTTTTGACAAATACTAAGCCTTCAGTTAATGTTAGCCACTTCATTTGAGCTTAGAAACCACCCCTAGGTAAAGCAACACAGAGATTGCTCTATGCATTTTATGGCTGAGGAAACTGAGCATAAAGGAGGTTAAATAACTCATTCAGGGTCACACAGTTACTAAGTGGAAAACTTGGATTAGTCACAGACCTTATAGATTTACGTTCTACTCTCGATTTTCTGGTTGCAGAGATTCCTCATAGTGCAATGGTGTCAATGTTCTTTAACAGATGAATGTGCAGAAAGTCTTATTTTTAGAGTGCCACGGTTACTGGAGGCCCACGATATAGAGTCATAAACAGGTTATTACTTTAGACCTTTGTTACTCAAAGTGTAACTGCCTGAACAATAAGCATCTGCCTGTTGGTGGGGCGTGGTGGCTCATGCCTATAATCCCGCACTTTGGGAAGCTAAGGTGGGCGGATCACGAGGTCAGGAGACCAGCCTAGCCAACAGAGTGAAACTCTGTCTCTACTAAAAATACAAAAATTAGCTGGGCATGGTGGTGTGCGCCTGTAGTCCCAGCTACTCGGGAGGCTGAGGCAAGAGAATTGCTTGAACTGGGACCTAGGAGGCGGAGGTTGCAGCGAGCCAAGATCATGCCACTGCACTCCAGCCTGGGCTACAGAATGAGACTCTGCCTCAAAAAAAAAAAAAAAAAAAAAAAAAATTGAGTACCAAAGTGTCCCTTCTGTGTATTGCAAAGAACTCCCTTATATCTCTCTGATAAGGGAAAGTAGGCATGGCTGGACAAAGACAAGTGTGCCCTTTGGAAGGGAACAAGGTTTTCAATGAAAGATTAATAGGATGTGTCCCCAGCTGCCACATACACACACACACACACATCAGGTTTTCTCAAGATAGGGAAGAATGTTTCTCTCAAACATCCCTTCCCTTCCTGAGACAACATCCATAGGTCAGGTCACAGAGGGATGACCTGACCCAGTAGCCCCAAAGCTTTGAAGCTAGTGCAAATACATTAAAGATGAAAAAAATCAATAATGGGTGAAACCAATTCCTTCTTTTCTTAGAAAAAGTCCAAAAACTTTTTGAAACATACTGCCAGGTGCTAAGATAAAGAAATTTTATTATTAAACAGTGAAGTTGCATCCATAGGATGCAGTACCACATATTGGCTTATTTAGCTTTGCTTGCCAGTGGGCTGGTGCCCCACTTCCTCTGCCCTTGTTCTCACTTTCCCTATAGGGAAGGAATATTTGATATGGCAGCTTACATTTGATGCCCTTTCTGTTTCCAGGTTGACGCTTCCATCCCACATACCCAGTCTAAATATTAATGCTGAATCTCCTTCCAAACTCCCAAAAGGCATTAGCAAATATAGGGTGCCTTCTCTGACCTCCCGTGACCCTAAGTAACTGTGCTTCCTCTGTCATCCCAAAGCATCCTCCCTTTTAACTGTATTGTGGCTATATTCCGTTTTTACCAGAAGAGATCTGAATTGCTGATTTACACATCCCCCTACCCTCCTAAAACATGAGCTCCTGAAAAGCAGAGCGAATGATTTCTTCATTTTTTAGAGACTTGTTGAATGAATGGGACTGCTAAATCTCTCCTATCTCCATCCTCGCTGACCAGGACCTATGTAGGTCTCTCCCTCAGTTGTCCTATTAACTCCTTCTCAATCCCCCACATCGGGCCTGCTCTTTGCCCAGTTTGCTGAAAGACCAGCATAGTGGCTAATATTTGTGAACCGTTTGCTGGGGGAAGTCCTGGCAAATCACTTTGAGACATAGCACAGGGTTTGTCAGATTTCAAGAGCCATCATTTTCAGCATGTTCACCTGCCTAGTTTCAAACATTTATTGCCTCTAGGCCATTGCATTACTTGGAAAGTGAATTTGTCACTTCCTGGTTTTGCTATTGCAAGACAGCCTGCTCTGAGTTCTTCCAGGTCCCTGAGTTCCATCTGCTTTTGGGGTCCTACACTGCAAATTCCTTTCTCCTTCCTTTCCACCGTCTCTCTGCTGATGTTCGTCTTGGTGACACCGTTGCCTAATACTTCACAGCCATGTCTTTGGCTGGAGTGCACAGCTGGGACAAGTAGCAACAGATTTTGTTTGTTTGAACAGCTCAAGTAATCTGTTAAACGGTCCCTTTGTGTGTCTATGGCTAACATATATGCAAAGACGTGGCGTGATTTCAGCTGAGTCTAGGCAAGAGTGCACAAACATTTATGAACAAGAGCTTCTCAAATGAAGAAAGTGTACAACTATTGCAGTTTGGTAACCCTTTCTTTCCAGAGTACACTTGGCATTCTGTTGTTACTACAAGTGTTGTACAGTGATAGCAAAAGCTATCAGGGTCCCCTCTGCTCACCTCATAGGTTACCAGATTGGTCTCTTTCTAGGTATAGGATCTTGCTCAGCCAAAATGAATATGGGGTAGACAGAAGTGAGGGAAAATAATGCCCCATGGGTGCCCCTCTAGCAGTGACAAGTTTTCTAGCTCTATTGTCTCCTGGAAATACATTTTGAGCTATTTTGTACATAGTCTCAGAAGATCCCCAGTAGGACTGGGCCCCAAATGTCCAAAGCAGTGACTCACTTACCAAGATACCCTCTGTTGACTTTTCTTCTTTCCCTTTCTCACTTCTCCACTCCTCAAATAAGCTTGTGCTTATATCCTTGTCTCAGGATCTGCTTTTAGTAAGCCAAAATTATCCAAGTTTGTCCAGATGGGTAAAAAACAGCCAAAGCTATGCACTGTGACTCACTATTCATGATTTAGTGGATTGTGAATCTTATTGTCAAGAGAAATGGGTTAAACTTAATGTGCCCATCTGTATGTGCTAGATGTTTTATATACATACGTAATTTTATTTCTTCCTAATAGTACTTTCCTCATGGAGGCAATGTAAGAATTAAATGAGATAACATAAACTGTTTGACATAGTGCCTGGTCATTTTTATTTTGTTATTGTCATTTACTTTCTGTAAACAAAGTTAGGCTCAAAGAGGTTTAAAATGTTTGGATTTGTTTGCATATGGATAATATGCATTGGATAAAGGATTCAAACCCAGCTTTGTTTAATTCCAAAGTTGGTCACACTCTCTCATTGCTGCCTTCCATGTCAATGATGGTTCAATCAACTTAATTTACAAATGTAAATGCTTTTCCTCTGAAGTGTCAAATACTCCTAGGCTCCTTATAGTCTAAGGTATTAAAATAATACCTTATCCTCATTTAAATAGGCTGGCACCCTCACATGAATCGTCACGCAACATGTTTTTCTTTAAGATTTCCACTATAAAAGAGCAGCCTTCACCAAATTCTCCACTGGCAGGGATATATTTTAAAATGTCAAATCTCTAAGAGAAGAAAATAGATTCATCTCTATTTCTGTCTCCTATCCTAACAAAATCCAATTACGGTAACAATAACTGCTCATCTGCTTACTATCAAGATCAGCCAGTATTGGGCTTTCAAGATGACAGATGATTCAAGTGTCCCCACATCACCCTTAGAACAGGGCCTACCTTTCTGGCTAAATTTTTGGCAAACTTTGAATAATTATTTTAAAGATACTGCAATTCCCACTGAAACTCATCTATATTTATAGTTTTCATCTGAAAGAACACAACTAAATTGATCTGAAATAATGTGCCCCATGTGTTCTTTTTCCTATGTTGGTAATAAATTTTTATTCTGTTTAGAAACTCTACTAAGGGAAAAGAGTTAATTCTATATCCTCAATCCAAGAGATCCCTCTTCTCTCTAGGACTGTTGCCTTCAATTAAAGCCAAGACCTTCAGAGAAAATAAATACATACCTACCTAGCGTTGGGATTTACCTTGGGATCACAGTGATGTTGCTACTCAAGAAATAATTCTCATGACAAAAACAATACTGGCATATTAAAGAGCATTTGAAAATATATTGTCCAAAGAAATAATAGATGGAGTGGGGAAAGGGTTAATTGCCTATTGCCTCCATCACCAAACACGCTTACTTAAAACAGTCTGACTTGCCCTCAGTCAACATACTTGCGTATTTTTGTAACAACAATTACTTTATGTATCCAGTTTTATATGTTGCTTCTTTAACTCAATCTTATATCATAAACATTTTTATCTATTCTTTGAAACATCATTTTCAAAGTATTTGTAGGATTTAATTAAGAAGATAGACACAGTTTACTCAGTGACTAACCTGTGGTTGGATAGCTTGGTGTCTGGCAAGTTTTTGGTATTATCAATGTAGTGGTGTGAATTTTCCGTAGTTAGAATTATGTTGTTAGAATCAAATTTTTAAATTAGAATTACCGTATCAAAGGTCTAAAAAAGTTTAACTTCTTCATGCATATTGCCAACTTGTCCACAGCAGTTGTACAGATTCTGCTGAAGTTGCCAGCTTGTCTTAACGTCTCTTCCAAAACCCATGGCTTCTGCCTCTCTCTTTCTCCATTGTGCCTCTGTCTTCATTTCTCACCCTGACTCAGTCCTTCATCTTGCCCCCACTTGCCAATGGATCTCAGGTTAATCTCTGGCTCCCCCTTCACACTCACTTTCCTTTGTGTTGCCTCTCGTGATTCTCTTAGCAGTTGTGGATCTCTTTCCCTTGAAACCCTGCTCTTCCCAGGTATTTATGCTTACATGACCACAGGTATTACCCCTGTCAGATATTTTCTTCTATATCAAAGGAATATTAAATGTGAGAACCACATACATTGTGGTCAAAACTACAGCAAAGAAATTTAGGACAGAAATCTTTCTTATGGCATCATTTATATTATGCTACATAGGAAGTTGTCCAACCTGTCTGTGAATTATGAGATATCATCTTTTTCAACAGGCTAGTTTTGATGACTATTGACATTTTCCCAGGATATCTCGTCTCATGAGTTCACATCAGTAGCATTTAAGCTAATGAAAATTCTGATTCTTCAGGAGGGAGACTGGTAGGGATACTGAACAATATTATCAGTCTTTTTTGCTTTGCAGTTTATCGATAATATTCAATGATTGATGTGGCTGTGAAATTATCTGAACTGGCTTTAATTCATAATGTACTATTGATGGGTTTCTAAGCTTGCTCAAATGTCAGGAAACCAGTTGGTAGCTATTAGTATTTCTTAGCAACAACTCATTTCTTTTTTCCCTCAACATGAAGAAGAAAATGAGATCAGAGAAATATTGAGTCAACTTCTAAAATTTGTTATTATACAGCTAAAGTTACTATCAGTACTAAAAAGGGAAAAAAAGAACATACTGAAATGTTAGGGTGAATTTCAGACCACGATATTTGTCAGACCATGATTAGAGATGATTTCCTGTCTATTCCCCGATCTAGACTGTTTTTAGATCAGTTTACAGTCTAAAACGTTAGCAAATGATACGGAAGGCCAAACTCAAACTGTAAATCATCCATTAAAGATGGAACATCCTGTGCTTATCAGATCTAGTTGCTAAGTACCCAGTCTTTATGACTCAGGGACCCACACAGACCCAAGGCGCCAGCTGCAGTTTGAGACAGCAGATTGGGGAGATAGCAATACTAATGTGTTGAAAATGGATGAGGGGAAACCTGTCCCAGATGGATTTTCAGGTGGTTCAGACAAATGAGATGAGGATAACATTCAACATTGTGAATGGTGCATTCAACATTGGGATAGTCCATCAGGAACACTCTAGAACTTGTCTCGAGCAGCCAGGGAGTATTTCAGGCACACAACCTTCATGCCCTCTCCATGCTGTGCAATGACATTTTTTCCCTCCTGAATCCCACTCAACATTTATTTAAACAGAACCCAAAATAAATAGATTATTTAACTTGGCATATTTTTTTTGGCATGCCAAAAGAAAAAAAAAATAGTTACACCTAATCTGGAAATCACAGTGGTCTCAAGATGGCTCTAGAGCCGTGGCTCAGAACCAGTCACTAGCTGTGTGGCCTTAAGCCGATTGGTAAGCATTCTATGCCTCAGTTTCTTCCCCTTGTAAAACAGGCTCTCTCAAGTATGAGGATTAAACAAGATAAAGTACAGAAGGCACTTGGCCCAGTATTGGGGTCATAATATGTATGTAATCAATATTAGTGATGCTGGCTATTCCTTTCTGAAGGTGCGTGGGCAATTATCTCGATGTAGAGAGAGCATTTTCTATTGCATTCTGTTTTATCTTCCTAAACTCAGACAGGAGGATTATAAGGAAGATGCTATACCTATTTATTGTATTGAAGAACCTATGCTTTGGAATAGCATGGTCCTCTCCAGTTTTATCAGAGAGCTTTGAATACAAGCTGTTAATTTTCAGATACTTAAAAGGGATAATGTTGTGACTAACAGCTGTGTTTCCAGAGTCCTGTAGAGTTGAATTTAAATCCCTAATTTTCAACCTACTACTTGGGCAAATTAGTTCAATTTCCTCACCTGAGAAACAGGGATGGCAAAGATATATTTCTTATTGTGCCTTGTGGAAAAGGTCTGAAATAATTTAGTTTGGTGGCATAAGGCATGGAACCTGGAACATAATAAATCCTTCACAAATGTTAGCAGTTTTTATATTAGCAATTTAAGAGGTAAAGGGGGAAAGTTTGAATAAGCAGAACTATTTGAAAGAATTGTCCTCCACTGTTCTTTTAAAACAAGACTATCTTTCTATCAATTGAAGGATTTAGCAATAAAAAGTCATCACATCTTTAGTCAATCTGTACATATTTTTGTCACTTTAGGTTGTCATATATTGAACTTATTACAGAGGAGTCCCATCTTGGGATGGTCTGTTTTAAGATAAAATGTTGTAATATTAATCAAACGAAAAAGTCAAAACTAAAAAGATGTATCTAAAAAGGTTTATATACATCTTACCAAGGGAACTGTTACATAATTGCTACTATGTTAAATAGCATCAATATATAATCATTCAAACATTTACAAACTCACTTTTCTATTTTGTCGCCACCAGTGTCTTAAGTTTTTGTGAATAGGTCTGAACTCTTATTACCTACTAGTACTTTCTGCTTGCAAGAGTCTTTAATTCTTTCAATTCTTGCAGGAAGAAATAAAAGGACATTTTCTGGTGAATTCTATTATAAACTAATATCTGCTCCAATGTTTCTGGCTTGTTTATTGTCAAGCTAGTGAAATGCCTCTTTCTTCTCTCTCGATCATCCACTTTTATTTTATATGCTGTCTGAATTTTTAAGTCTAAGCTGTGTTTCTACTGATAGAAAATCCTTGAGAAACTTGTGGGCTTCCTGTGCATATCACAGGGAATCACATCATTAGATGAGAGGCTTCTCTACAGATCTTACCTAGATAATTCCATCTCTGTTTTTAACTTCTGCTAAGATGCCTGAGGAGATAAGTAAGTCATACATTTAATCTCTTCAAATAGCTTTTTTTGTGACCGAACATTCTGACTTTTTGCAGTATGAATAGGCTGAGAATTTCAAGAACATCAATCCTTTTTTCTCTGTTTAACAGTTCTTTTCTCTGTGTACTTCTTTCCTCTTACATGTTTTTAAGATTTTTATTTTTATTTTAAGTTCTGGGGTACATGTGCAGGATGTGCAGGTTTGTTACATAGCTAAACAGGTATGATGGTTTGCTGCACCTATCAACCTGTCTCCTAGGTATTAAGCCCAGCATGCGTTAGCTGTTTTTCCTAATGCTCTCCCTCCCCCACCCACCCCAACAACCCAAATGCCCATCAATGATAGACTGGTACATATACACCATGAAAAATTATGCAGCCATAAAAAGGAAAAAGATCATGTCCTTTGCAGGGACATTGATGAGGCTGGAAGCCATTATCCTCAGCAAACTAATGTAGTACTATATGTTCTCACTTATTAAGTGGGAACTGAACAATGAAATTATGTGGACACAGGGAGGACAGCGAGACACACTGGGGTCCTCTTGCATTTTACTGGAGGCTGCAGGAAGTCACAAGGCCACAGCTTTAATGCGCTGTTTGGAATTTCCTCAGCCAAATATCCAATTTTATCTTTTATAAATTCTGTTTTCCACATGCCTGTAAGACACAATTCTGCTAAGTTTTTAGCCACTATACAAGAATTCCCTTTCTTCCAGTTTTCGGTAGCATGCACCTTGCTTCCTTCCACACCTTCACTAGCAGAATAATTGACATTTAGACTCATATTTAGTTTGTTTAAGGCAATCTAAGCATTTTCTATCATCCTCCTCAAAATTTTTCCAGACTCTTCCTGCTGCCCAGTTCCAAAGCCACTTCGGCATTTGTAGACATGTGTTCCAGCAGCACCCCAATCTGTTCATTTTAATTTTCTATTGCTGCCATAACAATTTAGCACAAACTTAGTGACTCAGTATAAATTTATTATCTTGTCATTTTGTTTGTCAGAAGTCTGACATAGCTGTCACTGGGCTAAAATCAGTGCATCAGCAGGGCTGGGTTCTTTACCAGAAGCTTTGGTGAAGAATCTGTTTTCTTGCCTTTTCTAGCTTCTAGAGGCTGCCTTCACACCTTGGCTCATGGTCCCTTCCCTCTATCTTCAAGGTGAGCAATGTGGGTTTAGTACCTTGTACACTGCATTACTCTGACCTCACTTCTTTTATTACACCTCCTTCTCTGACTCTGACACCTCTGCTTCCTCTTCTGCATTTAAGAACATTTGTGATTCCATTGGGCCTAACTGGGTAATCTAGGATAATCTCCCTATCAAAGATCAGCTGATTAGCAACTCTAATTTTATTTGCAACTTTAATTTTCCTTTGCACTGTATCCTAACATATTTATAGGTTCCAAGAATTAGGACATAGAAAACTTTGGGGTTAGGGATAATTATCCTGCCTTCCACAACATCTATTTTATCAAATTCCAAGTCGTGAATGCTCCAACTTTCCAGGTCTCCCTGGAGGTAAAGTAGAATGTTTTCAACTGAAAATTGAGGGCTCCAAAGGCATCTCCCCACACTTAAGTCTCTTCTCTCCAGTCTCTGTTCTGGTTCCCTGGAACGTGTATGCATAAACGTGTGTGTAATGCAGAGTTTAGAAACATTTAGTCAAAGGAATTACAAAACTAAATTTTGGCTACCAGTCAGAGTGAAAATTCTGATGTTTTAGAGAAGCGCACTTACCGGATTTCTTAAAAGATCAATCCTCAGTGATTGTTGTATCTAATATAATTTACATTATTTTTGTAGCAATCCGAATGTATTCTCTCTAAAGACTGATGGTAAATTAGATGTTTCTCTGCCTCTATTATTTTTCCCTCTCTTTCCAGGCAAATGGTGGATACTTATTGCAATGTTGGTAAATTAAGAGTAAAGAGAGTTTTTTTTTTTTAATCCCTATTTCTATTTGGTTCTACCCTATAATTAAAAACACATGAACTAACACAGAGTTTTTTTTAAAGCAGTAATAGTGTTTAAAAATCACCTGGACCAGGCACGATGGCTAACACCTGTAATCCCAGTGCTTTGGGAAGCTGAGGTGGGTGGATCACCTGAGGTCAGGAGTTCGAGACAAGCCTGGCCAACATGGTGAAACCCTGTCTCTACTAAAAATACAAAAATTAGCTAGACATGGTGGCAAGTGCATATAATTTCAGCTACTTAGGAGGCTGAGGCAGAAAAATTGCTTGAACCTTGGAGGCGGAGGTGGCAGTGAGCCAAGATCACGCCACTGCAGTCCAGCCTGGATGACAGAGTGAGATTCCATCTCAAAAAAAAAAAAAAAAAAGAAAAGAAAAGAAAAAGAAAATCACCTGTAGTGCAAAAGTTCATAAATTCAGAACGTGTTCTGTTCAGAATGTGTAATAGTCAACTAGAACCAAATTTGTCATAGTATTGATAATTTAGCCATGATTACCCACTGATTTCCACTAACATAAGTTTGTTTAGATGCTCTGACATAGTATATTCTGAATAGACTTCGCCATGCTCTAAGATAACAATTAAATTAAAAGTTGTATTTATCGTGTGTTCGAGTAACATCGTGAACACATCATGTGAGCCAGCATTTATTCCTTAATTGCCAAAGCTTTAAGAAATTGTTCAACCTCTTAATCCACTATTTTATGGTTAGGCTTATCCCTCATAAGACACTACATTGGTTTGTACTGGTGCCTGTACAAGCTTTTACCTACTTGTCAAATCCTAACAGCAAGTCAATTTACATTCTATAATCATGTCACATTCTCATTTTAAGCATCTTTCTTAAATGTCACCAATGTGAAGAAATATATAAGCATTCATCATACAATCTTGGATTTGCTCTCTACCTCTCTTTGAAAGAGGCGGTAGCATTAAGACTTAACTAACTAAATTGCAGGTAGCTACTATTGGAAGATTTTTACTGATGGCTCTAGATTAATAAAGTGCAATCGTATTTTGATTTTGTGATGACATCCATTACATTCCCGGGATGGAGATGCTCTCTATGTTTTCTACCCTTAGTCTCATTAGCGCGTTGATTTGTTTTGATTATTGGAGGCAACTCATTTCTCTCTTGCCTGCTTCTATATGCGTGGAAATCAAGAAAGAGAGCCTTGAGGGGTTTAAAGCAGAGGCGTTTAATCTTGGTGCTTGCAGATTCCTGGCAGTAACTTTGAGAAAATGATTATGATTCCTATCCTTGAGTTTCCTCACTTTTGCCTTGCTCTTAAACTCCTACCCATCTTAAATTTATCACAAAATGGCCCACTGCAGTTTTACATTGTGAACTGGAGGGAATAGAAAATTCTTACCCTATAAATTAATTTGACTGCCATACAACCACTGGTAAACTTTTCAATAAAAATACCCTAGATCCAACACTGCCTTTCAAAAATGAATGTCTACTACCCAACATTTTAGAGTTTTTGAGTGTTGGATGAGAAAATCGGCCTGCTTACCCACTGAAACGTTAGAGCTCCCAAGCTAATTATTTGGCAACAGCGTACTGTTTAGGAGTTTTAGAGTTGCTTCATTGATTTTAGCTAACATGTATTTTCTATAAAGAACTCAGTAAGTGAATAGAAACGAGAGATTTGAGTCAGAGTGGGAAATTGCGATTTTATGTTCTCTAAAACAGAACACATTTTTGGATTTTCCCCTTGATAGAAATGCATAGAGAGAGAATCTGATCTAAGCTACTTAAAATACAGTTCCATGTGAACTGAACAAAACAGTCACCACAATTTGGTTAACTCATTAATCTTATTCAGATTAATTATTAATAATAATCACTGACTTCTGTTGCCCAAAATAGATTTTACTTCACTGGCAAAGAAATATCATTAGAGACACTTTGTTATGTTATATATTAATTACTGTTAGTATATAAGCCTAAGACTATAACTCTAGGAGCATATATTTGTAGAAATACATATATTAAGATTAAAAAGTAAATGAGAAAATCATATTCTTTGTGACTTCTGCTTTGAAGTCTTTAAGCACTAAAGGTTAATTGAGCTCAGCACCAAAATGTCAAAACAAAATACATTAGCATCAAAGGACTCGTTCATCAACATTGGTTCACAGTTGCTCTGTAGAAGACTATTGCATCTATAATGTAGGAAGATGAGTAGTTAACTGGATACTTAAGTGATTTCCACTGATTCCCTGCCCCACCAAGTGAGAAATCACATAGTTTACAAGCTGACGAATGACCACAGACAATGAATTATATTACAAAATACTTTTATTGCACACATGTTATATACAAGGACTCATATTTGGTGCTAGGGAAAATATAGAGATTAATAAGATCAAGAAATTAGTAACCTGGGCTTGAATTTGAGCATATAAAAAAAAAAGAAATTAGTCATTTTTTTTTTAAATTCAGGAAGTATAAAAAAAGAAATTAATAATCAGAGTCTCCAAAAATAACTCTAGTTCAAAGTAAGGGGAAGTACTCAGCATGGCATTGATGTACAGATTTTACAGCATGGGCCTACATCAAAGTACTGAAATGGTGAGGTGGCAAGTTTCATGAATCTTGGAAGAGAAGGTACAGTCTAATGAAAAGGCTAATTTTAGACTTCAACCCACAAGCAGCAAGTTGGTGTTAAAGAGCAAATGCCCAAGCTGAATAAAGGATAATAACAAATATTCGATTCTGGCAAGAAAATGATAAGATTGGTATTATCCTAAATAGTGGTAGAAATATAAATCCATTAAAAAATAATATCTAAACCATTTATGAAAAGCAATTTAGCAATGTATGTTGAGATTCTTGACGGAGATTATATTCTTGGACTCAGTAATTCCTCTTCTGAGGATATAACCTCATGAAATAAGCTTAAGTGGTCAAAGATTTATAAAGCTGTTTGAGGCCATCGTGGTATTATTTAGGATGTGGAAAAATTGGAAACAACATAAGTATTGAATAGTTAGAGAGTAGTTAAATAAATTACGACACATCCATTTATTGAAAATGATGAAATTACGGAATAACATGTACTTTAAAATAAATCAACAAAATTAAAATGCTCAAAATATAAATAAAAAAGATATTACAAAATGCATATATTGAGTGTGATCCCAATTTGGCAAAATATACATGGGGAAAGTGATATGGTTAGGCTTTGTGCCCCTACCCAGATCTCATCTTGAATTATAATCTCCATAATCCACATGTGTCAAGGGAGAGACCAGGTGGAGGTAATGGGGTCATGGGGATGGTTTCCCCCATGCCATTCTCCTGATAGAGAGTGAGTTCTCACGAGATCTAATGGTTTTACAAAGGGCACTTTCCCCTTCACTTGGCACTTCTCCTTCCTGCTACCTTGTGAAGAAGGTGCCTTGCTTCCCCCTTAGCCTTCCACCGTGTAAGTTTCCTGAGGCCTCCTCAGCCATGCTGAACTGTGAGTCAGTTCAACCTCTTTTCTTTTATAAATTACCCAGTCTCCAGCCATTCTTTATAGCAGTATGAACGTGGATTAATACAGAAAGATATACCAAAGTGATAAAAGATGCTATTCCTAGAGATAGACTTTGCCTGCACCAAGATTTTTGGGAATTGATCTCTGGGATTAGTCATCATGGAAGAGGGGGAAGCAGGATTGGGCAGAGGCAGAAGCTGTGCTGCAATGTGGTTACAATGGATGCTTCAGGCAGTCCCACAGAGTGTTTCAGAACCAAAAAGTCCCTTCAGAGTTTCACTAAATTTAGACAATGAAACCAGAACTTTTACAACTACACCAACCAGCCATTAACTGGAGCTGCCCCTGCAGGGGATGTGCAATAGATTGAATGTTTATATCTCCCAAAAATTTGTATGTTGAAATTTTAACTCCAAAGATGATGGTATTAGAAGATGAGACTTTGGGAGGTGATTAAATGCTGAGGGTGGAGGCATCATGACTAGGATTAATGCCCTTATAAAGGACCCGAGTTGGTTTGCCCCTTCTACCATGTGAAGACACAGCAAGAAGTTGGCAGCCTGAAACCTAACAGTGCCCTCATCAGAACCCAACCACACTGGCACGCTGATGGACTAAGACAGAGTGTGAACTTGGTGAGGCAATACCCTGCAGCTAAGGACAATTTCCAGTTTGGGGCAAAGCTATGAGCTCTCAGCAATCAAATTCTCCATAGCTGAGGCATGGGTACACAGCAAAGGGTTCTGAGCAGATTACTACAGTGTCTTCTATGAGCACTCATTTCTAATGATGAGAAATTGCCAGTGATTTCTATTCCTCTCATCCCTGACTCTCTCTCTCTCATTTCTAGTGTAATTTCATTGTACAATCAGAATATTATTGTTAAACCTTAATATAAAAAATATTCACTTAGTCAAGCCTTTGTATTTGGAGCTCTTACTTGAATCTCCTTAGTTTTATAAAACACGGGGACAAAAGAGAATCAGAATTTGGCTCAGTTGTCTTTACCAGACGTTATTTTTACACTGACACAAATGGCTTTCTTTTTCATAATGGCAAGAATGACACTTTATGTAATATGAAAATGAGATTGTTATAATGTGTTGTGCTTCTAATGACTAAATGTTAGTTGCAGACATCATTAGTTGCAGACATCATTATAAAGCTTTTCACCATTTTCATCTGAGAGTCAATCAGTTGGTCATCCATTCAAGATTATGGCCAATAGAATGAATGGACTGGGGGTGCCCTCCCCTCTCCCCTGTATCTACTCAAATAGCTTAGCCTCAAACCCTCCTCTCTGAGGTTTTCCACAAGTACTTGTGCCCCACTTAATAACACCCTTCAGCGGACTCACAGCATTTAGGTCACATAATCCTATAGCTAGCTGGTACTGAAAGTAGACACGTCCTCTCTCTTACAAATAAGGCAAAAAACTGGAAACAATGAATGAAGGACAATTAACACATTTTTTTCATTCTACCTGATTTTGCAAAGGATGAACCCTGGTAGAAAAGAGGCATGGTGTTACCTCTCAACATGAGTCACTCAAGAATTTTATTACTCAATTGGGAAACAATGAAAAGTTCTGAATTAGCAATGAGATGAGAACCATCTGTAGTGCCTCCTACCTCCTTTCTACTTTCCTGAGGGACAGCTAGCAACAGTGGTCCAGTTAGAAGGTGTGAAAATGAAAGTGAGTGTGGACAGTGAAGGTGAGCCCAGTAAAGGAGGGTATGCCAGCATCTCCAGCATTTGTGGCCAGTGTGATATATTCCTCCTTCCAGGAGATCTCCATTTATGCCATTTTCTAATATCCCTTAAAAAACAGCAACAATTGAAGATGGTTGATATCAATAGAGACCACACATCTGGCAATCATCGTGGAGGCTTTCTTACACTATTTTTTGGTTGGGGGGAGAATGGAGTCTTGCTCTGTCCCCAGGCTGGAGTGCAGTGACATGATCTTGGCTCACTGCAACCTCCACCTCCTGGTTCAAGCGATTCCCCTGCCTCAGCCTCCCGAGTAGCTGGGACTACAAGTGCACACCACCATGCCCAGCTAATTTTTGTATTTTTAGTAGAGATGGGGTTTCACCATGTTGGCCAGGATGGTCTCATCTCCTGACTTCGTGATCTGCCCATCTTGGCCTCTCAAAATGCTGGGATTACAGGTGTAAGCCACCACGCCCCGCCTCTTACACTATTTTTTTTTTCTCATTATTTCTAAGGGCAAATGTTCTATGTGTGGGCAGGTTTCTTTTGATCTCATCTCTGATTGAGGGTAGGAAACTCCTTACTTAGCCCAAGCATAACTGATACCGAATTGTTCTCTGCTTATTCCAGAGGAAAGTGGACATCTTGTAGCAGCAGTGACTAAAGTGTGGGTGAAAGTGGTCTACCATAGAGGGGAATCACTATATAATTCATGACCTCATGTGAGTCCATGAGACTGAATGCTTCCTTACCTGTACTTCTCCTAAAATTCTACTAGCCTACAGAGACTAGGGTTAACTCTGAAGAATCAACCATCTTTGTTTTCACTTTCAGTCTTTATTTAGATGAAAGTTTGAGCCTGTTCTTCCTTGTAAGAATGTTATGCTATATTGTGACATATGAAGTAACCTTTTCCAAAATGTCACATACTAGAAAAGGAGAGAATTTCAATATTCTCAAGTTCTCCTTTTATGTTGAATAGTAATCAAGACACATTCCACCAAGTACAAAATATCTACCTGATAGTCCTGATTCTTATCTTAGGTGATATAGAGCTAATGGAATCAGATGACTGAAAATTCACCCACTTTTGCAGGGCCTTGTAATGTATAAGTCATTTAGGGAGATTTAGGACTAGACACAGCTGGGTGCTATGTTCTTATTTGATATCTGAAATTGTTTGTCCATGATATTTTAGACATTTTTACATGTTCAAACAAGCTAATGCAGCCAGAGGCTAAAAATTTTTTTTTTTCAAAAAGCAATTTCAGTGGAAGGACAATCTAATTCTTGGCAAACCTAAATGTCATAGACTAGAATTACAAGCCTCTAAACTACACAATCAAAAATTCAGTCACCATTGGTTGTTTGCTATTTTTCAGTTAGACGCTTTAAAAGGTGAAATTTTTGATGTAGTTGATTCAATTAACTTAGTATTCAGCAGACATAACCTGAAAAATACAGAAATGCCCAGTAGACGACAGATCCAAAGAGTGAATTTCGGTGAATGGCACATGCTGATCTGATACTAAGGAGTATTAACAGCTAAACAAATGGAATATTTATGAATCAGGTTATTAAAGCTGTTCTTTTATGATACAAGCTCTATAAAAGTATTTTTAATCCAAATTATATTACAGTGGGGTCAGAAGGTTCAGCTCTGTGAAGGCTGAGTGCATACCAGGGAGATGATAGGGATAACAATTTGCATTTTTATGATGTTTTATAGCTTCCAAGCTACTTTTTGGAAAAAGAAGAGACATGAAGGCAGAAAGAGAGTATATTGGTCAATTGATTGGGATCAGATGTGCCTGGGTTTGATTTCCATCCCTGCTACCATGACAGAGACAATTGGCCTGTCACCAAACCCTCTGCTTCCTCAGTGCACAACAATGCTACATTTCCTGGCCTCCCTTGCAGATAAGTGTGGCCATAACTACATTCTAGTCAATGAAACATCAACATATGTGCTGTGCAGCTTAACCTTGCCCATTTAATATAGGCAATTTTTCACATTCTTTCTCTTTCTGCCTCCTTGAGGCAGAGAAACAATGGTGACCTTGGAGATCAAATGTAAAAAATTGTGAAACCACAACAGAGAAAGGCCCTAAATCTTTGTATCGCTGCTTAGAAGAGGACTTCTCACCAATTAGAATCACTCATCTTGGATTTTACATAAAAAAAACAATATTTCATTACATTAAGCCATTAAGAGCTATGGGTTTATCCTTCCAAGCAGCGCCCAATATTGTAATGAATATGGCCAGTTTTTTTCCTGATTTTGGCCAAATTACTTCTCTATGCCTCAATTATTTCCTCAGTAAAATAGTTGTATTACTATCCTTACCTCAAAGAGTTGCTGGGAGGATGTGCATGAAGCACTTTCACAGGCTTGCCATGAGGTAAGCTCACAACAAATGGCAGCTCTTATTAATCACTTTTGCTGGTGCCTAATTTTTGTTCAGCATCATGGCATATATGCACATTGACACACATGTTCTCATTTAACCCTCAAAATGACACTGCAATGCAGGGACCATCACTCCTACTCTGTCCATAATAAGTGTGATTTTTTTTTTAACTGGGCATTTTCTTCATGGTCAATATTATTCTAAGCACTCTGCATGCACTGATACCAGAAACAACTCTATGTGGTATGTATTTTTATTATCCTCATTTTACAAATGAAGAAACAGAGACACTGAGCTTATCCTTTGTCCCAAAGCCCAAATAGCTAGCAAGGGGCAGAACCAGGATGCCACTTGGGAAATCTAGCTCTAGAGCCTGAGTTAACTACATTCTAGAGCCGGCCATAACTACAATTCTGGTCTTAACCAGCGCTGGTCACTGAGATGCCTGAAGTTTGTCAAGGTGAAGTGAAATGCCTGAGATCTAGATATGAGTACTCATGGCCTTAGAACCTGAGGGCTCAAATCAGACTGCAATTGCATCAGGTCATCCTAACTGAGGAATTTAGTATACTATAAATCTACTAAAGAAGAAGTAGACCAGTGCTAGTCCTGCAGGCTGGGCTAGTACAATAGTTAGGGAGTTGGTGGTGGTGATACATAACTATATAATGCTGCTAGCTCTGTGAACAGTGATTTCACGTAGAGCCTTGTTTTAACCTTAGAACATGCTCCAAATTCACAAACTCTTGCTGACCAGGACACATGAATGGCATTTGCCAAGTACTTCACTTTCTGTGGATCTTTATGGTTGCAGCACTTTCAATGCTGTTGATAGGTCACTCTGGCAGCAGGACTTGAAGCAGGTACAGTGAGACCAGATTTTTGCCTTCTGTGTGTCTGTCACTAAGTCTAAGATGAATCATCACTGAAAGCCTACAAAGCACCCTGATTTCTAGCTTTCTTGGAGAGTTTCTCGAACATTAGTGATGCTTAATAATTTAAGTGCAGATGTTGCATGGACTGTAAATGCAACCAATTAGCTGAATTTAATTTTTCTCATGAGAAATATCATGACGCTGCAACAGAGGTGAATCTGTTTGCCTTACAGCTGTTGGATAAAAGGTCCATTTTCCTGGTAAATATTTTTGCTTTTGTATAGGCAGAGAAGGTTTCCTTCTGCAGCAAACTCTGCATTTAAATTATCCATTGAATATTACGGAATGACTGATTCATAGTCTAAAATACATGATTGAGTTTTGTCATGTTAAGGGTAAGTTCATTATCTAACTGCTGCTCAAACTCGTGATAAAAATAGTACAAAGAAAAAGATGTGTTGAAATATAACACTACATTTTTCTGCTCTTGAAAAGCACTCTGCAAAATTATCTCATCCGTCCTCCAAGACTTACACAGCAAAGAGCTATTACTCTATTATCAATTAAAGGTACAGTCAACCTCTAAGTTAGACAGAAAATGGCTCTAACAACTATTTAGGTCACACAAACTGATTTATTAAAAGATGTATAAAAATTAGGAGAGGGATACTTGGGGCCAATATTTTATAAATGCCTCTGTTGTATAAAATAGGATTATGTACCAAATACTGCAATATGCTTATTATGTTTGTCTAAAACTGTGTTTACCATATAAAAATCCAAAGCATTTAAAAATGAGGGAAATATATGTTGTTAATAATGATATCAAATGTCTCCTTGGAGTACATAGTAGAACACCAGGGTGAAGCTTGGTCTATGTGGCCTTTCAACCTTGGGCAAGCCATCTGGCTTCTGTGTCTCAGTTTCCTCATCTGCAAAATGTGGAAATAATATCTCCCGCATAACATTGCTATAAGACGAACCAAGTCAACGTATATAAAAGTTTAGAACAATACACGGCCTAAAATAAGTGCATGATGAATGTAAAAAGAATAAACTTTATTTACCTTTCATAATTTCAATTATAAGATAAATTCTGGATATCTAATGTACAGCATACTGGCCATTGTTAATTATACTTTATTGTGTACCTAAAATTTGCTCACACCTGTAATTCCAGCTCTTTGGGTGGTTGAGGCAGACAGATCACAAGAAGAGAAGTTCGAGACCAGCCTGGCCAACATGATGAAACCCCATTTCTACTAAAAAAAAAATAAATACAAAAACTAGCCAGGCATGGTGGGGGACACCTGTAATCCCAGCTACTCAAGAGGCTGAGGCAGGAGAATTGCTTGAACCCTGGAGGCAGAGGTTGCAGTGAGCCAAGATCGCACTCCAGTCTGGGCGGCAGAGCAAGACTCTGTCTCAAAAAGAAAAAATAATTCCTAAAAACGTAGATCTTAAATGTTTTTTCTCTCTCTCTTTCTCTCTCTCTTTCACACACACACACATACACACAGACACACACACACACACACAAACACAGAGTAACTATGTGAGGTGATGAATGAATTGATTAATTTATTTTTGGTAATCATTTCACAATGTATATGTAAATCAAATCATCACAATGTGTACCTTAAATATATATGACTTATTTATCAAATAAGCTGAAAAAGTATATTAGCTTTTCTTGAGTGAGCATGCATTACTCTTTTTCAATAAAGATTAAGAATAATTTTATTAAAAACTAATGCACTAAAAGATGATGCTCCAATTCTAAAAGGTATGAAAGAGATAATCAAATGTTAAAAATAAACATTTTCTGCCTTCCCTACTGAAACTCTATATTAAGAGAAATTAAAACTGAGATCACAAAGAGGCCAATGTTTTCATTCACTACTTGTCCTTGTCCAACCTGGAAGTGTTTTGGGGTAAGGAGGAACAATCTTAATTCCCAAATTCCAGCAATTAAGATTAATTTGGGTGATTTCCATGTTTAATGCAACTTATTTATAGGAGAATCATTCACATCTATTAGGAACTTACTTTACCTATTCAGTTTATTTTAATGAAGCCATTCAGAGAGTTTGGATTGTCAAGGAATGTGAAATATAAGTTTATGATGTGGGAAATTTTAGATGAAAATTTTGAGAGAACATCTCAGTGAAACAATTTTGATAGTATGTCACTTATCTCTTGCTGCTTAAAAGAACCTCCCCAAAACTTAACAAGTGTGAAGCAACAACCATTAGCCCAGATTATACTCCTGTGGGGTAACAAAATAAATTGGACTCAGCTAGAGGATTCTTCTGATCTGGGCTAGTTTGGGGCATTCTTGGCGGTCTTAGGTCACATTTCTGGAGGCTTGGCTAGAACAATTGGACTAACTTCTCCATATGAGCTCTCATCATACAGCAGGCTGGCCTGAGTTTGTTCAAATGATGCATACAGGGATCCAAGATCAAGTGGAAGCCTGCAAAATATTTTTGGTTCTAAGATGGGCCCTGGAACAGTGTTGCTTCCATAGCTTTTCTTTGATCAAACCAAGTCACAAGACCAATGCAGATTCCAGGATTGGAAAAATAGACTCTACCACCTGATGGGAGGAGCTGCAAAGTCATGTCACAAATGATGAGGAGAGACCCAAAGGAAGAAGTGGTGGTCCAAATTTCCAGTCTACCACAGGCAGCCAACGTCATTTCTATGTTAGCAAGAAGAAGGCTGAAGAGGGCCCCATCAAAATCAGAGAGAATCAAAGTTCATTTTGCAAATTGGCTGGAACCCTCAGTCCTTAAAATATTAATTCTATTTTCCTGGCATCTTATTTCATTCTATTGTCTAATGTGAAGAAAGATTTCATGCAAGTGGAATTACTGGCCAGACTAAAACATGCATGTTTGTGTAGTTTATGCTAACTCAACCCATATGACTGGAAAATCTGAGAAATCCTTAATTTTCCTATTATTAGGTGAAAATTAAAATTTTTTAAGAATATAGATAATAAATTATTTGCATATCATTGCTTTTGCTTTAGTTTTGCCAAGTGTGACAGGCAACTTTTAATAAAGTACTTCCCCACATTGGAGAGGCTAGAGAGGAGAGCAGCTTCAGTAATTCAGGGCATTAATCCAGTAACGTGGTATTATTAACTAAGGTAAGAACACCTTTGCAATGGGTACCTCTGGACCACTCCTTTTTGGTGTTATGTAATTGTATTGTAAGTTTGACTAAGGATTATTTTTAGAATGTCAGCATTTTAGCAACCACATCTATCAGTCCACCAACTACAAAGTCAAGATTGTTTTTGAAAAGGGCCTCATGAATACAAATTAAGGCAGTTACTTTTAACTAAGCAGCATAAATACATAAGGCAAACAAAATAATTCTTCAAGATGCACATAGAGAGAAAACATAAACTTCAAGGTTTAGAAAATGTCAGGTGCTTTAAAATGAAATGATACGAGAAATATAAAAAGCTAGAGGTAGCCTAGAAAAATAGTAGGAGAAATAAACAACATTTGTTAAAGTAATTACAGATGATAGTATTAATTAAAGTAATTAGAGATGATAATATTAATCTTACAGTTTCCTCTGGCACAATAAATGTGGATTACATCCTCTTTGTCTCTTGAGACCAAAACTATATACAGGAGAAAGCAGGACAACTTTAGAAGTTTATGAGATGACATGAAAATGAGACATGAAAACAACCCAAGTGACTTAACATCTTAAAATGTGAAAGCTAAAAAGATTAATAGAGATAAGATTACATAGTCTGTCATTTTAAAGTTGAAAAAACTGAGATGTTTGCTCAAGTTTGCACAGTTAACAGGTAAGTAATCTATTCCCTAATAACTGATTTTATATACTTGCCTTAGGTCCTGGTCATAATTGCTTAGGAAGTTCCCAGTCATGCTCACCCAGGTTTTATGACCTTATTTCTACATATGTGAAATATTTTTAAATTAATTTCTGAATATTTTAGCAGGCTGGAGAATGTGGAGCTCATAGCTAGGATAAAAGACCTCATTGAGAGATACGATTTGGGTGTGTGTTCCCTTCAAGTCTCATATGAAATTTTTACCCTCATGTTGGAGGTGGGGCCTAGTGGAATGTGGGGGATGGAGGCAGATCCCTTGTGCTATCCAGGCAGCAATGAGAGAGTTATCACTCTATTAGTTCATGTAAGAGCTGGCTGTTTAAAGAGTGTGGCACCATCTCCTCTCTTGCTCCTTCTCTCACCATCTTCCCCCTTCTCTCACCATCTTCCCCCTTTACCTTCAACCATGATTGGAAACTTCCTGAGGCCTCACTAGAAGCTGAGCAGATGCTGGTGTCATGCCTGTACAGCCTGCAGAACTGTGAGTCAAATAGACCTCTTTTCTTTATGAATTACTCAATCTCAGGTATTTTTTTATAGCAACACAAAATGGGTTAACCCATTGAACTTCTGACTTAAATCTCAACTCACCTCATTACTGGGTTTTTGCAGGTGAGATACGGGTAAGTTGGGTTTCTGAAAAATGTAAGAAGGGCTTCTACTTCTATAAACATGTCCAGCTACATCTCTCTTCTAACTGGAGGTCGAGCACTGCTTCAAACTGGATAAATAAGCTATGATTTCAGGCAATCACATGAGCAGAGGAACCTTCAGCTTTTCCTTTGTTTAGAGCATAAATAGGTATCAAAAGAGGTTTTTTGGAATCACTTGAGTTGTCAATGCACTAAGGACAATCCTTGCCCAGTAGAAGGAAGGACAAAGCAGAGCTAATTCTACCAGGCATCTCAAACCTTGGCAGCTCCCATGGCGTAAGTACTTCACTCTCATGACCCACAGAAGTACAATTGTTCTCTGTAGTAAATATGTGATATTAATTTTGGAAATAGGAAAGGATGGGAGAAAGAAAGGATTCGAGAAAGAAGAGGGAAGGAGAGAACAGTAAAAAGCAAGCGTCATTTAACGAGGACTTTGGGTGTTCTTGGGTGGGCAGAGAGGAAGAGCTGAGAATTAATAGAGAGAAAAAAGATGTGGCTACAGATAAAGGAGGTGAGAGGATTCTAGGATGAAGATTAATGTAATAAAGGGAACATTATATAACATGATTGGTTATAAATTAGTCCTCTTTGATGCTATTAAAAAAAAGATAAGTAAATAATACAATTATTTATTTTATGATTGCTTGCCTGATAGTACTTCTTTGTATCCCACAAGGCCTTGACTTTTTCTGTTTTTTTTGTTTTTTTTTTTTTTTTAATTTTTGAGATGGAGTCTCACTCTGTTGCTAGGCTGAAGTGCGGTGGTGCAATCTTGGCTCACTGCAACCTCCACCTCCTGGGTTCAAGTCATTCTCCTGCCTCAGCCTCCCGAGAAGCTGGGACAACAGGTGTGCGCCACCATGCCCAGCTAATTTTTCTATTTTTAGTAGAGATGGGGTTTCACCATGTTGGCCAGGATGGTCTGACCTCGATCTCTTGACTTCTTGATCTGCCCACTTCAGCCTCCCGAAGAGCTGGGATTATAGACATGAGCCACTGCACCTGGCCGACCTTGACTTTTATGGATGGCATCACCTGTTGCTTCCTGAGTTTTTCTCGAATTTCTAGAGCTGCATTTTTCTCCACAAAGCCTCTTGTTCTTAGTCATGGCTACACACTCTACCTCTGGCCCTGCCTGTAACTCTGTTGGCTCATGCTGCCAGATACTTTTCTGTTGATGTGGAGAACTGAGAAGGAACTACACGATAGTACAGCTTAAAATAAGTACTATCACAGAGAAAAAAATAAAATATAAGGATCTGGGGAGAAAATACATGTGTGGGAAACAAAAGAAATGAGAAGACTGTGAAATGTTGCTACAATTAAAATGTTGATTCTAAATCTGTTTGAACTTCAGTTTCTCTTCTGATATTTATCTGAGTGATCAGATGGCTCATATTCTGAATGTATTAGCTTTGGTATTCAGCTTAAAATACACATTGATTAATTCTGAATTATTCAGCGTTAATCAAGTATTGCTTCAAGTTTTCTTTTTTGTGCTTCATGTCTCCAAAGTCACAAAGTTGAGCTTAAATACTTCTGAATAAACTAATTCCTAAATGAAATGTGAGCTTGGCTCTACCCAACAGGACGGGTGTTAGCTATGCAGGGCTGGGCTGCCAAAGGGCAGTTTGGAAAGTAAAGGAAGCAATTTCTCAAAGGCTGGAATGGAATAGACCTCCGGATAGAATTCTGTCTGTTTAAAATGATTTAGATGGCACAGTGCTTAAAGGCAGCATTTGCTGATGGGCTCTGGGACAAATACAGGTTCCTGAGAGCTGCAGGGAGATACGAAACTCTGAGTATTATAAGATCCCAGCCTTGGGATAGTGTTCAGGAATAAATGTGCAGGGGAAACTGCTGATGTTTGCTATTAATGAAGGGGGTTGTGAAAAAGAACATAATGCAGTGAAAAAAAAAAGCGTGATTTAGGTATGGGTGGCCCTATGCCCAATCCTGATTCTACCTTTTACCAGCCATGTGGCTTATTCCATCTGAGTAACTAAGCTTCGGTTTTTTATACTCCATTTGGCACCTAGTGGAAATCCAAATACTGGTAACTATTAATACAACTTTAAACATAGGTTTCAGCGCATAGAGCAATGGCTTGCAGTCACACGGCTCTCCCATACTTCTTTGGGGTTGGCCTTTAGTGCATAGATGAGCTTGCCTGATTGGAAGGGGACAGTTTCCTGCATAATAAAAATCAATTTTTACTTGCTGTCCATTTTACTTGCTGAATGTCCTTTTTAAAAATAATGTCATTGTAGATACATAATTCATATACCACAAAAATCACACTTTTAAAATGTAGTCAAATGGCTTTTAGTACCTTCACAGGGTTGTGAAACCATCACTACTCTCTATTTCCAGAGCACTTTCTTCTATCATCTCTAATTTCTTCTGACTCAAACTATCCTTGTGCCGTAAAAGACAGAGATGTGGTGTTGGTGACTCAAAGTTGCCATGGCAACATGGAGGAGTCCTGGGGAGGAAGGCTTGGCCTTGGAGCTTAGACTTGGAAACAGGCCTGAGCCCCAACCCCTTTACTCTGTCCCTTCACCGATGCAAAGAGCAGCGATCTGGGTCAGGAGCAGCCAGTGCTGGTAACGGTGCAGCCTGTGAAGAAAGTCAGTTTTCTTCAGTTTTCATGCTCTTATCAAGATTCTGAAGTTGACAGAATTGGCACTAAATAAGATCTGCATGTTTATGTCTGAGAATGTTTCTTCTAGGCCTCTAGACCTATACAGTCTTTAAAGATTAGAGTTGACTTTAATTTTGTTTCCATTTTGGCCATGCAATTTATCCAGTGGAATGTAGTAAAATATGAGCTGAATTTCATGCTCCAAAATAAATCTCTGTGCTAAAGTTGTGCCATTTCTAACCTATTCTTTCCAAATAACTTTTTTTTGTTAATTCTTAGTATTTCTTGGTTGGCTTATTTATACTTTTCATCTTTATACTTGTTAATCAAATTTGATTTATTTGATTATATCTTTAAAGAGCAGTGTACTCTTTCCATCACTTCTCCTTCTCCAGAAAAAATAAAAAAATCTTTACTTTTCACTCCATCCATTGGTTCACTCCCTGGGCATCACTTTTCTAGCCTCCTACTTATTTCTTAGCATCTCCCTACCTACCACCCTATTTTTCTTAAAAATGCTTTCTTTGGGAAAGGAGCATCATCTGCACATCAGCTATACAAACTGAAAGGCTCAAGTGTCTTCTACTATGCATTTGCCTTTCTCCTCCCCAAACCTAGGTCACTAAGGTCTGTCCATTTTACTTGCTGAATGTTCTTTTTTAAAATAATGACATTATAGATACATAATTCATATACCACAAAAATCACCCTTTTAAAATGTTGTCAAGTGGCTTTTAATATATTCACAGAGTTTTAAAACCATCACCACTCTCTATTTCCAGAACATTTTCTTCACTACCCCAAAAAGAAATCCTGTAACCATTAACAGTCACTCTCTATATTCCCTCTCCCAAGTGCCTAGCAATGTACTTTTTGTCTCTAAGGATTTGCCTGTTCTAAATTCTTCATATAAATGAAATTATACAATATGTGGTCTGTTGTGACTGGCTTCTTTCACTTAGCATAATGTTTTCAAGGTTCATCCACTTTATAGCGTGTATCAGTTCTTTCTCCTTTTTTATGGCTGAATAATACTCCATTGTATGGATATACCACATTGTGTTTATCCTTCCATCTGTTGATGAACATTTAGGTTGTTTCCACTTTGGGCTATTATGAATAATGCTGCCACAAACATTCATATGCACGTTTTTGTATGGACGTGTTTTCAATTCTATTGGGTAGATACCTAAGGAGTGACATTTCTGGATCACATGGTACTTCAAGTTTAATATTTGAGGAACTGCCAAACAGTTTTCCAAAGTTGCTGTGCCATTTTATGACCCCACTGGGAGTGTATGAAGGTTTGACTTGCTGAATATTGAAATTTCTGCACCTTTCTCTCCATCCCACTATCAATGCCTTACTCCGGTCCTCACCATCTGTAACCTGGACTATGACCATTAACTTATTGGCCTGATCATTGCTGCCCAGGCTTCCCAATCCATCTTCCCCACCTCCACCAAGGAGATTTTTCTTGTAATGCACAAACCTGACCAAATCACTTCGAGTTGAAGAACACAGATATTGCACATGGCCAAAACAACAACATAATCTGGTGCCAGCTGCTCAGCTCTGCTTCCTCTCCTTACACCTCACACATCCTTTATACTCAGCTTCTAAGACTCTTCACTTACCATGAATTTATTTGAATTTTAGGGGCAACTTTAGAATAAATATTTCAGTGGAACGATGTGCTCTGCCATTTATAGCTGTCATCCAGCAAATATTTATTGAATACTCACTACTCTATTAGAAAATGATCATTACTCTCCTCCTTCTTACAGTATCTATTATTTGGACCCGAGGTAAAAAGTGTTAATATGTTGACTTGATCAAAAGTATTTCTCACAATTTTGGTCTTTAGTTGATGGAAAATGCTCAATAAATTTTACTGCTCAGTGGACTTGAGCTTAAGACCTATTATTAGTTGATGTTATCATTTCATGTATTCAAACAATACTTATTGAGCACTTGTGATGTGCCAGATACCGTTCTAGACACCTGGGATACAAAAGAGATAAAATCTCCTGTTGTCATGAGCTTTCCTTCTAGAAGGGAAAGACAGGCAATGAACAAATAAGTAAAAAAAAAAAAAAAAAAGTTCCTCGAATATTAAACTTGGAGCACCATGTGATCCAGAAATATCACTCCTTAAGTATCTACCCAACAGAATAGAAAACCCATCCATACAAAAACACGCATATGAATGTTTGTAGGAGCATTATTCACAGCACTTTAAATGACAATAAGTGCTACAGAAAATGCAAAGCAGGATTAGGGACAAGGAGGGCTCGGAGAAGGTTGCGATTTTTAAATAAAGCAATCAGGAAAGACTACATGGACAAGGTGCCGTTGGAGAAAAGATCTGAAAGAACCAAAGTTTGCACCATGTGGTTATCTGTGAGAGGCGTCGCCCAGGGAGAGAGGACCCTGAGGTGGGAGGGTGTTTCATGTGTTTTAGTAACAGCCAGGAGGCTAGTGCCCATAGAACCACATGAATAACAGTATGTGTTGAATGATGAGTCCATTTGTTTCATGATAAAACTGAGAATGACATGGATCCGCCATTTTACAGGGTAGGTAGCCCTTTGACCTCCTCCCAATAACATGGATCCGACATTTTACAGGGCAGGAACCTAAGAAGCAGCAGGAGAAGAGCAGGCCAGGCTCTGTTGCTGTGAACACCATGACCACTTGGGCTAGAACTTACTCTGCAAGATGCGTAGAGCCTAGTCATTTCCCTGATGTTGGTTATTTTTGTCACTCCCCATCTGCTCTCTGAAGAAGGGAGATACAAAAAGTCCAAGACACCAAAAGGGGTTGCTTGCTTACTTCAGAAACAGCAGGGAGACAAGAAGCTGGAAAGGTTTTCCATGTGTTCCAGCAGTCACAGGGAAGTGGGGCTGCTTATCTGGAGAAGTGGGTGGCAGCAGTGAAGGAGGAATTTGACTAAATTCCCATGTGTCGGGGTCAGAAGTCGAAGAAGAAGACATGAGGGCTGGCCAGCGAAGAGGACCACACTCCAGGGTTTGACTGGCAAGAGTTTATGAGCCCTCTGGCAATTTTTGTGACTGTTTTGCAGGGGGACTCCAGCTCAATGGTTACCATATTTGCCGTTTTGGAATAGAAGCTATTTCCTGCACTGAAGAATTTAATTAGTGAAACCCAGATTGTCAGATTAAGTTACTGATTTGTGTTTCTCCAGAATATTCCAGTAAAAGAAAATTGTACATACTAGAAGTGAAACAACTGCATTTGTCTTTGCTTTTTTAAGCATTATTTTTTTAAAGCAAAAGTAAAACATGCACATCATCTCTGAAGTTAAATACTACCAGCTTTATGGCTGAGGGAAAAAAAATTCACCTCTTTTCTCCCCACTCCTCTTTGTCAACATTCATTCTCATCTCCTTTATCTGCTTTTAAAAATCTATATCTTAAAACTTTCAAATAACATAATCACACAGCTATTTTCCAGTTTTATGTTATCTATTAAATTCTCTCATAGAAGAAAATGGGAAGTTCTTCTCATAGAAGAAAATGGGAAGAACTTCCTAGTTCTTCTATTAGCTTTCATTCTCCTAAAATAGTTATATGACTCTTTTGGGTTACATTGATTCTCAGTGATTATGTAACTATAATGATTCAAGCTTTACTCCCAGGTAAGTCATATAGTCCATTAGCATCATCTTTACTCTTATGTCACTTTCTGTCAATTTCTGCCTTACATTCTGCTGTTTTTGTTTTTCTGGTGGGTGATAATGATGTTTGTTCTGTTTTGTTTGTTTTTAAAGCCTACATTTCCCTGTCTTCGATTCTTTGTGAATGCTTTTATGTCTCATGGAAAGTTCCTCTCCCACTCTCTCTCAGCCCTCCAATCCTCGGTCCACACAGGTTACTCAACGTGTCCATCTGGAACTCTCCTGTCCTCTGGGAAATCCTCCTTGACACTGCACCCTAGGTTAACCTCCTCAGGATATGTCTGTCACACTGCTCTTCTTTAAAACACTCATCCTAGCTGTCAGGTTTCATAAGGGTGGGATTGTGTTGGTCTCCTTTCTCAGCACCAGCACACTTTTAGACACATAGTAGACTTTAAATAAATAGTTGTGGAAGAAAGGGAAGGAGGGAGAGAAAAGATAAATAGACTTTAAATAAATACTTGTGGAAGAAAGGGAAGGAGGGAGAGAAAAGATAAATAAAGGAGGAAGTTAGGAGCTCAAGAAAACAGAAAGAGAGAAGGAAAAGGAAAGTGGATAGACTTACTATCCAGCTTAGTGACTATTCCCATCTCATAACACATTAACTACACCTTTCCAGGGATTTTGGTCAACTCTGGCCACAGCGAGGCTAGATAACAATGTACAGCAAAATGTAGGGCTTATGTATGTTACATAAAGACAAATTTTATTACAAAAAAAGAAACGTTATATCTTTTGTATCCCAAGTGACTAGAACAGTATCTGGCACATAGTAAGTGATCGATACCTATTTTCTGAATACATGAGTCTATAGGATGGATAGAAGGGCCCTCCACTGGGCTTCAGGTCACCTGGGCTTCACTGAAAGCTCTGGGCTGGGTTCACATCTGTTCCACATGACTCTTCATTCTCCTCGAACCAGCAGCAATGCAGGGTATGTCCTGGTGACAAATCAGAGAACGCAGGACTCAGCCTGGAACTGTCATTTACACTTACATTCTGTTAGTTAAAGTAAGTCACAAAATCCAGTCCAGAAGCATCAGGTGGGAAAACAGATTTCAACCATATTAGTGGGTGTTTCTGCAGGGTCACATTGCGATGCACATAGATACAGAATTTGGATGTAGGGACGGCACAAAGAATTTCAAACCATAATTCAATCTTGAACATTTAGCTTCTTGCTATGTCAAGTTCACATTTTAAAATCTGCTTTTCTTAATTTCCTTTGGTTTCCATCTGCAGATAATCATGGGAGCCAGCCATCCTCCTAATAGCCCCTAAATAGATTGAGAGGGGCTGGAGTGCAACACATCAGACCATTTATCTTTCATCAGGACATCATGTCATGGCTATGATGCCACACTGTCCTACACAATTTCCATGAGTTATATTTGCCCATAACTAAGTGACTACCTTTATTTTTGTCCTTCTTTAAGCACTACCTGAGGGAAGCTGTTTTTGTTTTTCAGCAAATTTGACATTGCCAGCATAATGGGCTGTCTCACACTGAGCATGAAAATCCCTACTGTCTTTTTAATTAGACATTCATGAATAACACATGTATTGCTGATTATTTAGGGAAATTAGGGCATCTATACATACACATCAGCTTCTAAGTACTACAGAGAGGAGGGCAGCTGAGCTCTGCCAGGTCCAGGACCCTGGTGCCTATGGAAGATGGAGCATAGTTCTGGCTCAGTGTATGAAAGTGTTCCCTATGTCTCATTCTCTTATTTTAAAGATGAAGAAGTAAAAGTCCATAGAAGTAGAGTTACTTATCCAGTGGGGTCATGTCTGGATCAGAATTTAGTCCCCTGACACCAAGTTTGGTGATCTTTGAGTGAGCATAAGGTGCTTTATGCCGTGACGCATTATGGTGAGAAGAAGGTAAAAGGCTGATGAAAATTCATGTGCAAGCCAAGGAAGTAGAAAAGTTTCCAAGGAAAACAATTTAACTTCTCACTTTTGATTCGGCATTAATCAGCATGTATCAGTAGAATATGCAAAGTGGATTATCAAATTTTCCTAAATCAAAGGCATGTTTCTGAGCCTGACTCTTCCAGTTCAGTGAATTATTTGGCCAAATAGCCAACAGATTTTGGGCAATAATACCAACAGATAAGGTTAGGTAATACAGTAGGGAAAGAGGGAAGAAGAGAAACAGTGCAATTTTTACGTTAAACAAGTCTTTGTTGGACTAGTAAGACTGTTTCTTTCTAACATGAGAAACAATAAAATCTTTCTTTGGGCTTTAAGTCTTAGTGTTTTTCATTATTATGTAAAGGAAGAATTTAAAAGCTACTTTTCTTTAATCCTAAAAGCACCCATAAAGATGATTAGAATTTACCTTCATCAACATTTCAAAAACAGCATTTTTATAATCAGAAAACACTGAGTTTATAAATGACCCATGCTGTTACTACCACCTTTATCAGCAAAGCCCCTATTTGTATGGCCTCAAGGAGCCAAAGCATGTCTATACTTTAGAACCAAAGGATTCATGGGACCCATGAGCTTGCCAAGTTCCTATTGCCACATGGTGAAAAAAACAAACAAAGTGGTTGGTGAGTTGCATTAGGACACAAAAGACTACTGGGGCTTTTATTAGTCTGTTCTCGCACTGCTATAAAGAAATACCTGAGACTAGGTAATTTATAAAGAAAAGAGGTTTAATGGGCTCATGGTTCTGCAGGTTGTACAGGAAGCATGGTGCTGGCATCTGCTCAACTTCTGGGGAGGCCTCAGGCTTGTCTTACATGGCCAGCCAGAATAGTAGAGAGAGAAAGGTGGGAGGTGCCACACACCTTTAAACAACCAGATCTGAGGAGAACTCACAGTCCTGATGACAGCACCAAAGGGGATGGTGTTAAACCACGAGAAACGGCACCCCATGATCCAATCACCTCCCACCAAGCCCCACCTCCAACCCAGAGGATTAAATTGAACATAACATTTGAGTGGGGACAGAGATCCAAAACACATCAGGGCTTGTTTAGCTTCAAATGCTGTGAGAGGCCCTGGACACTTGCTTTCATGATTGCTCACTACTCTTGAAAGAGCAGGTGCCAGGGGCTGCTCTAACCTCACCATCTCCCATGCATCCCAGCTGTACCAGTCATCCCCACCTTCTTCTTAGTGGGTATATAGGAGAGCCTCCCTCCAGGGATCTCCACTTAGTACTTTCCTCTCTCACATGGCCCCTCACTTTTTCAAAGCACACTGTCTCTACCAATGAACCCTGTATTTGTTCACTGAAATCTTCTGCATAAAGATTGAGCTTGAAAATGTAGATAAAGCTCAAAAGACATGGGAAGGGCTTTATACCCGCATCAGAATACATTTTTACTAATTTGTCCACTATCCCTAGTTTTCTCTCCCTTCTCTAAAGTCATGTTCCTGGCCCTAATCCTATTTGATTCCTTTATACTTTCCTTAATTTATCCAACACGTATGTATTGGGTATTTATTATGTCTATGCAGTCTGTGGTTGCTAAAAATACAGTCTCAAAAGAGATTTGAGCAGAGTCCAGAACATTTGTCACACAAGCCCCAATTTTATTTCTGTCCCTATCTCTATTTCCAACTCAATAGATAAATAGATCATCTTTAGAACAACCACATCATGGATTAATTAGATGTCTGTGGCCTAGCCTGGGTATACAATCATCCTTTTTGATGGTGGTCCTCAATCTCTGCTCCCACACAACGCTGAATATTCATGAGTTAGTCCTGTCTCAATTACAATGAAGAGCTGAAGGAGAGAAGAGGAGTTGAATCTATACTCTTAGAATATATTATCAATTTAAAAATTTCTGGGCCAGGTGTGGTGGTTCATCCTTGCAATCCCAGCCCTTTGAGAGGCTGAGGTGGAAGGTTTGCTTGAGCCTAGGTGTTTTCAAGACCAGTCTGGGCAATATAGTGAGACCCTGTCTCTACAAAAAAAGGAAAAAGGAAAAAAATAGAATTTCCCTCATTAATATTTCTTAAATCTTTGCCAACCATTGCTTCTTTTCTGCAAGTAAGCCTAACAGATGACAGAAGAACTACCAATGTTGAATGAACAAAGAATCTATAACATAAATAGAAAAACTGTTTTCATGGACATGTGTGCTCTTGGTTGTGATCTGACATTACATTCATAGGCTTAATGCATATTTTTGATTAGTTGAATGTTACTATTTTCTGTGATGAAATTAAATATGTCAGCATTTCCTGGTGTTCTTTGCAGAGCACCACGCCATCCACGTGCTCCCCTACCTGAATAAATTTGAGAATCTATTCTGTATAGTTCATTTTCTATAAAATAATAAATAACTGTTAATAAGTAACAGTTCGGCTGCTAACAAATAACTAACTGAAAAATGAACCTTTGGAGGTTAGCTAGTTCCCAGTAATAAAGCCACATAATACTTGTTTGTGCTTTCTAGTTTCTAGACATTTCACTTGCATTATTGCATTTCAGGGACTACAATCTATCTCCATTTTCTGCTTGAGGAAATCAGAACACAGAGAATTTAAGTGGATTTTTCAAGCTTACACAATTAGTAAGTGCCAGATGTAGAGTTCAACTTCTGTTCTTTTGACACCAAATCCAGTGTTCATTTCCATAGCTTAAATCATTATTTTATTTACCATGAAAGAAAAGAGTGAACAATATCCCAAGTACTGTACAATAATCAAGCCAGGAGAAGAAATAGTAATGCACCAAAATCTAGTTCTACTATCTTCAGATCTCTTGAAATATTGGAAGTCACAGAGCAACTTACAGGAATTTCAACCTTGTTAACATTTTCTCTAGGAAGGAAGAGGTATTACTACCATGAAACAACATACCAAATAATAGAATCTTGAAATGTTAGTGCAGTCAAAAACCACTGCAAAGAAGCTTTCTGTACAACAAAGCAATTTTCACATCTAAAGGGATGATGCAAAGAACATTGCTTTGTTGAATTTTTTAACAGCAAGTTCTACCCAACAAATAATTCTATTCAGCAGGAGTTTTCATTGATTCCTGTTCATGTAATAGTCATTCTATAAAGCGAAAATAACTTGATTTTTGTGTGTTTAGGGAAGAAAATCTAGGTCAAATTAAAATTTTATTTTTTATACTGTCTTAAATTCATGATCAAGGAGAAATCATTCTAACTCATCTTACATTTTTCCTCCCAAACACAAGCCAAGTAATGACCATCTAAAGGGCACACTGGTGAAGAAATTCAAATCTGATCCCCTGCCTTCCCTTCCCATGGGATTCAAATACTTCTTTAATTTTTAAAAAAATTTTGAGAGGGGGCAATAAGTCTGTTTCAGTTATAGAGCTTAGGCATTTATTTATACAGAAGAGAATACTTTGATAAATCTTGTAGGTTTCTGCGGAGTCCTTTATTTAAAAAAAAAAAAAAAATCTGTTCTTGTTAAGCCACAGGCTTAGGAAACATTTACCAAGTCAATCAAATGGGCTTGAGAGTGAGAAATATTTGTTCTGTCGCATTTAAAGGTTAGGGTCGATTAATCATTTTCACTTACATACTCCAAATGGCAATATTTTAATGTTTGTACCTATTATAAAAGCAATAACATGCTTAAAAATTAAATAATTAGTCCCCAAAGCAGAAAGCAAAAATTCCTCTTTATTAAGAGGCAGGAATAGAGAGCAATGTTTGCTTCATTTCATCCTTCTCCCAACTAAGACAGCAAAGAAAAATTTTACCTTTGTTCCAGCATTCAATTACTTTCTATTTTCAATCCTCTTTTATCTTTTCTTAATAATTATCAACATCAATATTTAGTGTCAAATTGTAATGACTGATTTGGATCAAAGATAATCACGGTTTTATTAGGAAATAAGACCACATAGATCTTTAGATGGCTGTAAAAAAGACTCATATAGAAAGATCAAAGTTCCCACCACTAGGAAATGGTCATCACAACAATGATGAGTCCACCATGGACTTTAGGAACATGGAGGTGATAAGGAAACCACCTGGTGATAGCTTTGTTAGCAGAGAATAGTGATTAGGCCATGAGTCCTAAGAAAATGTTTTGAGAGAGGATGATCATGGATAGACGATATACATTAAAGGATACCACGCAGGGAAGCCAGAAAAGTGTAAGATAACAGAGAGCGAGTTTCTGGATAAATGAAGCACAGAGTTTCCCTGCAGGATTTGTTAAGTATCCCTGAAGAATTTAAAAGATGATCAGTGACTGAAGGGTTCCCATTACTGACATCGGATAGCATTGTCCTTTTTCATACGTGGTGATTAGGTGACTAGAATCTGTACTAGCCGGAGCACCCCAGGCTATTTTCTAGGTTTCTGGATGGACTTATATTCACTTGGCTACTGGCCTTATGAAGATACATGTGAAAGATCTTTGTAAACTGAAGAATGCTTTATAGTATTATCATTATCAGAATATCAATATTATGGGAATCATTGGCACAGGGACTATGTGTAAAACTTTTTGCTGATACACGGTCTTTGAGCTTCTTGAACTCTCGATAAACTCATCTACACTGTGCTGTTTCAGGCTCATCAAGAGCATTACGCCAAATCAACTAATTCCATTTTGTTAATGTTGCAGTGCAATACCATGGATATCAAGTATTAGATTTCTATGTGACTGTTGATGTGGTCTCAAAATATTTTGAGCAATATAGAGCAGCTTAGATTGACTTGGTGAATACGTAACCATTTGGACCTTACTACATGAGTTACCTAACATTAGTTTCAGCTTAGAAGCTACTTTCACCTTGCCCACCAACAATAACAGATGTTTATTGGATATCTATGGGTCCGGCACTATATTAAGTGTTGAGGACACAGTGGTAAACAAGCTAGAAATAATCCCTGCCCTCAAGAAACTCAAAAGCTGGTAAACAAAACAGGCAATAATTAGAAAGCAAATGGTAGAATTATAAAATTTTTGAATGCTGCAAAAAAAAAAAAAAACTACACAGGGTGATGGAGATGGAGAATAACATAAAAGGAGTATCTAAGCTGTCAAAAGATTTATACTTGGTCTTACCCATTTTTTGTTTGCTGTTTTCATTTATTTTAAATTGCCTCATTGAGATGTAATTCACATACCTTCAAATTCACCCATTTAAACTGTACAAATCAATGCTTTCTGGTATATTCCCAGGGTAGTACAACCCCAATATCTAATCTTGAAACAGTTTTAACCACTCCAGAAAGAAACTCCAGAATCATTACCAGACACCTCCCCATTTCCTCCCAACTCCCCCAAAAAAGCACTAACTTTCTTTCTGTATCCATAGATTCAGCTATTCTGAACATTTCCTATAAATGGAATGATGTAATATGTGGCCTTTTGTGTCTGACTTCTTTCATTCAGCACATGGTTTTCAAGGTTCATCTATTTTGTAGCATTTATTAGAATTTCATTGCTTTTAAAAGCTGAATAATATGTTATTTAATGTACACACCACATTGTGTTTATTCATTTATCTCTTGATGGGCATTTGGCTTGTTTTTTGGCCTTTATAAATAACGCTGTTCTGAACACAAGTGTACAAATATTTTCACTCCTTTTTGTAGACAAATAATATTTTATTATGTGAATATAACATTTTATTTATCTACTCATCAGTTGATAAGCATTGGATTGTTTTCACTTCTTGTCTGTTAAGAATAATACTGCTATGAATATTCATGTACACATTTTTGTGTGGACATATGTTTTGCTATTTATCTTGGATATATACCTAAGAATGAAATTGTTGAGTCATATCATATCTCCATGTTCAACATTTTGAGGACCTGCTAAATCGTTTTCCAAAAATGTTCCAACAATCTACACTCCCACAAGCAATGTATGAGGCTCACAATTTCTCCACATTCTCCCTAATGCTTGTTACTGTTTGTCTTTTTAACTATAACCATCTTAGTGGATGCAAAGTGGTATCTTATGGTTTTGATTCACATTTCCCTAAAGGCTAGTGAGCACTTTTTATGTACTTGCTGGCCATTTGTATATCCTCAGTGGAGGAATGGCTATTCAAATACTTTTCCCATTTTTTAAAATTTGGTTATTTGTGTTTTTATTTGCGAGTTCTAAGAGTTATTTATATATTGTGAATATAAGTCTCTCATATTTCCTTTCCTTCTGTATTTGACTTTTCATTTTCTTGATACTATCATTTACAGCAAAAAAAAGTGTTAAATTTGAAGTCCAGTGTATCTATTTTCACTTTTTTCACACACACTTTTGGTGTCATATCTGAGAAACCGTTACTCAACCTAAGATCATAAAGATTTAATCCCGTGTTTTCCTCATACCTTTATAATTTGAAAATTTATAAAATTTTTATTTTATTTTTAATTTTTTAATTTTGTTTTGAGACAGTATCTGGCTCTTTAGCCCAGGCTGGAGTACAGTGGCACCATCTTGGCTCACTGCAACCTCCACGTTCTGGCCTCAAGCAATCCTCCCACCTCAGCCTCCTAAGTAGCTGGTACTACCAGCGTGTGCCACCATGCCCTGCTAAGTTTTTGTTGTTTTTTTGTTGTTGTTGTTGTTTGTTGCTGTTGTTGTAGTTGTTCTAGAGATGGGGTTTCCCCATGCTGCCCAGACTGGTCTCAAACTTGTGGGCTCAAGCCATACACCTGCCTCGGCCTCCCAAACTGCTAGGATTATAGGTGTGAGTCACTGACATAATTTAAAATTTTACATTTAGGAGTAAGACCCTTTTTTAAGTTAATTTTTGTATGTGGTGTGACACAGTGGTCCAGCTTTATTGTTTTGTATGTGAATACCCATTTACACCAGCACTACTCATTAAAAAGATGATTTTTTCCCTCTATTCAGTTGTTGAATTCTCTTGGCACTCTTGTTGAAATTGACCATAAATTTAAAGATTTATTTCTGGGCTTCCAATTTTATTCCATTAATCCATATGTCTATTCTTATGCCAGTAACACACTGTCTTAATTACTGCAGGCTTGTACTATGATTTACATCAGGAACTGTGCGTCTTCCAACTTTGTTCTTTTTCGAGACTATTTTGATTATCCTGGGCTCCTTGCATTTCCAAATACATTTCAGGATTAGATCATTGAGTTCTGAAAAAAGCTAGATATCATTTTAATAGGGATTATGTTAAATCTGCCAATCAATTTGGGGCATACTGTCATCTAAATAACATTAAATCTTTTGATTTGTGAAACTGAGGCATCAGAACACGACATAGAGATATTTATATATTCTTTTCTCTGTCAACAATCTTTTTAATTTTCAGTGTACAAGATTCGCCCTTCTTTAATTAAATTTATCCTTAGTATGTTATTCCTTTCAATGCTGCTGTAAATGAAATTGTTTTCTTAACTTCATTTTCAGAGTATTCATTGATATTGCACGGAAATATAATTAATTTTTGTATATTGACCTTGTATCCTGAAACTTTGTCGAACTTGTTTATTATCATCAGTTAGTTTTGATGGCTTCTTTAGGATTTTCTGTACAAAAGATTATGTCATCTGTGTTGCCTCATTTTTCATCTTTAATTGGGGTACACATATAGAAAGAAAAAGAATTTAAGGAATTACAAGTAAATATTCGAAGTAAATTTATTCCTTGTATCACCAGGAACCAATTTTGTGATTACTAAATACCTACAATTTAAAGAAAAAAAATATTTGTGTGCAAAGTCAAGAAAAATATTGTAGATACATATAGCTATTTAGCCACAGAGTAGGCTGCCTACTGAAGCAGTGAACACTCAGTAACTAAAGGTGTTCACTCAATAACACAGCTGATCAGAGATTTCAACAACACAGCTATTCAGGGTGTGTTATAAAAGGGATTTAATCATCAGTAAATGGACTGGACTGCATGATTTCAAGTCTCTTCCAATTTTGAATGTATGTTACTAATTCATTATACTTTGCTAACTTCTTTTATGTAGATACTTAATGACACAAATGCTATGAACACGGATCAGTAAGATTTCCTATTTAATAATAAATGCAAGACCACAATGTGTTTCTGTATACAATTATGTGTTGTCTTTTATGGATACAAAAGTGGTTTCTATTATCAACCCTGTAAGGTCTAGGTTATGTAGCATTTCAGTAGGTCTTAAATTTTCCACGAGCAATTCATCCCAGGGAAGAATTATTATCAGACATCTAAGGTATATGAACACTAATATTATAAATCTCCTTTCAAAGTGCTTTCATTCTTAAAATATCTCCATGAGCTTTCAAATAACTCCCACTTTACAGGGAAACTCAGAGCTCATTGCAGAGATTTATTCCTGCAATCTGGCTATATTTAACGTTCATGGTAGAACCATTGTGGTTCCACAGTGCAAGTAACAGAAATGGACACTTAACTTAAGCAAAGGGGAAGTTATTGGAAATAATTCAGGGTCTCACAAAATTGATGAAAGTAGGAGAACCAGATAGTAAAAGAACATCAGAAGGCTAAGGCCCAGAAACATACAGTTGTCTCATACCAAAAGGTATATGGTTATTACTCCATACTTGCAACCATAAAGAATTCTATTCAGCTATTTCTTCTTCCGCCCCTGCTTCACACTTTCAAGTTTTGAAGTCGTAAAAGAAAGCCCCCAGTCAGTCAAGGTTAGTTCATATGTCTATTCCACTGAAACATCAGAAGGAAGAGAAAAATGCTGTGGACCTCTCAGCTGTATAAATGGAGGCATGCAGAAGGAATTCACCTTGCACATACACAAAATAAATATAGAATAAGGGAGAGATAACACCCCCAAAAGAAACTGAAGTACTATTGAAATTAGATGTTGGGTATTCAACCAAAGAATGCCAAATATTCTCTCCACACATGCAGTGCTTTTGTTGGATTTATTCAAGAGCAACTATAATTGCAATCCTGGCAGCCTCAGAGATCAAATTTTTCTCTACTATCTTCTCCACAGTTGAGATTTGTTGTGGCACTCTGCCATCTATTACTTTTTGCTATAACACAAAGAAATAGAGCCAAGATGTTTGCCCCAAAAATGTTTTTCTTGTGTAAGACCTTGACTTTATAACTCTCATACCAGTCTCAATCAAGTGGCCCAGTTTCTGTTTTAGACCATTATTTAGAATCTTGCCTGTTCCAATATACTAATGAGGCACCATTATCTGAGGGCTGTTTTTCAACTGCCCTGGTTTCTTGTTTGTATTACTACTGTCATCTCTTGGCCTAAATATTTTTTTTATATTTAATGATGCCTTAGTGTTACTATCCCAGGCTTTTTAGCAAAGGCAGTTAATTTAAAAATCAAATAAATGAGTCTTTCTGGACTTCTAATTTCTAGCTCAAAGCCAGAGCTACCAGACAATTAACTCCTTTAGGTTAAAAACAAATAGAATATGAAGTTTAATCATGTATTTAATATAATTCAAAATATAAATGATCAAAATAATACAAAAGCACTTACTTCGTTGTTTCATGGGATCACAATTAAGAATCAAAGTTTCTTTTTCTTTAACTTTTAGATAAGAAGAAAGACTTCTTAATTCCCAAAGGTTAAGTCCTCATGAATCATGACTTAAAAGCCAGTTTCTTCAACACCACACAGGACTGTGACTCATACCTTGTCGTTATTTCATGCTGTGATTCCTTAAGAAGGTATAGGTTGGTCAATAGAATTCATCTGGGTAAATGATATGAGCCCCAACATAATCAATATAATCATTATTTTTGTCAGCTCTGCCTTTCGTTTTCTTAGAGTCTACTAATCAGAGGAAGATGGCTGTTTATTTCCACTGGTTCAACCAGCATTTAACTTGAAGTTATTAATAGTCTCCATAACACTACTTCCTAATTGGCTTGCTACCCTGAACTAACATGGAATTCAATCAACGTTTCCACACCAGAGTGGGTTCATAATTTCAGTGAATGTATTTTGAAGCAAGGAATGGAAACCATATGTAGAGTAAGTGTAAGAATCAACAAAACTATATATTTCTTGTTCTTTGGGTTTGTTTATATCCCTTCTCATCTCAGAAAGAATTGATAGTGCTTCTGTGGCAGTATTTAAATCAGGATCCTTATACAGGGAACGTGAGTGGAACCATCAATATTGTCTTTGGAAACAGGGATTAAACGTATCTCTCAGAACCAGTGCATTCCACATTGAAACAAAGGTCACAAAGACTTGTTTCAGACCTGAACAAGTTCTCACAACTATGCTATTGTCAGGCTATTTCCCATGAGCCACTCTAAGGTTTGCACTAGCAAAAAGCCAGCAATAGCAAACCATGTTCTACTTTCTCAATACCCATTCTCCAACCAACAGCTTAAATAGAGATATCTGAGTTTTATTACTTTAGAAATATAAATAGAATATATCATAGTATATTTTTAATTTCACAGTAAGTAAATTAACAATCAATTACTCTAATCCTATTTATATGTGGAATTATTTTAAAATAAAGAATTTTGACTAATCAATTTATATTTCAGTTTTATTTCTTCCTTCTCCATTTCACTTTAGTATTCAGGTATCTGGTTCTATTTCTGAAAATAATATTATGTAGTCAGATTTTTTGTGGCCAATGGAGAATAAAATATATTAAAACATTTCTATAGGATTGCTCAGCAAGTGAATTACCTATAAAAAGAAATACTAGCATTGTTTTGTCCTAACTACGATGTCAAAATATGTCTTTCCTCATTCAGTAAGGATACTTTCAGGTTCATTATTTCTGCTGAATAATCTAATTCCCTGTTTGTGCCCCAAACTTAAATTCAGACAAATGATGGTCTATTGAAGGCATTTGAGGTTACACTGTGACGGGAACTTGGAGTGGTAATAACACTAACCAATATTTGGATGTTGCTTTATAATTCACAATGTTTTTCACAGATATTATCCTATATGATACTCTCAAATCACATGAGATTGTTCTAATTAGCCATCTTTTACAGATGAGGGGCCTAAAGTTTAGATAGTCATGGCTAATCACATTCCTACAATGTACTTAGTTACAATTTCTTATCAAAAAAAAAACCCAACTCCTATGCTGGAATCATTGAAAAAAAAATGTTACAATACGTGAAAATACTGCAGATAGAATATATGATCATCACGACACCTCAGTGAGATGATTTTTACTATTTTACATTTAGGGATACTAGAATGTATATTACGTTTTTGGCTCTCATTCTTATGCACCTTGAGTCCTTGTCCAAATCACTAACTTCTCTGGGATTCAGTATGAAGTGGTTAGACCATCTTATATCTAAGGTTTCCTCCGAGCTAAAATTCTGATTCTTTGTCCTCTCAGGATACACTGGGCCTTCATAGCTTGTGTGCTGGTGTCATTTCTTTCAGTCCATGCTGGTCAGTATATTTAGTTTTCTGACTTAGGATATAAAAGATGCCCTCATGATGGAAATAAAGAGACATTCTTTTCAGATCCAACAGGAGATGTTATCATCAGAAATGGAAAGTAGTTCTTCAAATCTATCTGCCAATATCTGATCTAACTTTTGGTTTCATACAGGCAGATAAAATAATAAGATGAAAACAAATCTCTAGGTCAGAGGCAGGAACTCTCAAGAAGGCCATATGGTTATTCATATCAGTAAAGATAACTGATGAAGTACAAATAGCTTTTCTTGTTTACCCTGGAAATACCTTGGTATGCAGCTTGTTAGTTGATCTCAGATTGTTTGGAAAGTCCAAGAACCAACACGGTCCAAGTGCATTAATAGATAGCGGTGGCTACAGCCAGAATTGAAATGCTAGTGTGTTCTTAGAGTGACTGAACTGTGCTTGTCAGGAGGGAGGGGTTGTGGAGACCCATTCACCCACTGACCCATCCACCTGACTTTCTCTGACATCTCAGGAGGTATATCCGGGTGCTGTCCCCCAGTGAAAATTCTGCTGAATCCCAAAGTCTTGAGATGTGAGGATTCCTACCCACTGATTTTTGGTGTCTGTCATAAGGTAGGCACTGAAGGCATCCCCCCAACACACACCCAGAGTGCAGGTGTTCTCTGCCCCTAACTTTCCTGCCAACAGTCTCAATTTACCATCAAAGAAGTTTGGCTCAAGCCATGTGGCTGATTTGTGATAAGCAATGTTCTTCAGAAAGAAGTGTCGCTCTTCTGTTATTCAACAATGTGAAATTATAAAACTGGAGTCCAATAAATCATGAGTGGCAAGGTCCAGTTTATAAATCAGTCCCTGACTTCCGTACCTGTGCTGGGTTTTCCCATAAGATGTCACCAGCTCTCCTGTTGCCTGACATTTACCACTTACAGAGCAATGAGTCAGGCAGGCTGGAATAAAACATCTGGCACTTGGGTTTCCTTGTTAACTGCCTGGTAATCATTTGAAATACCACGTCCAGTACAAAGAATCAACAGTCCCTGATGGTGGAAGAATTGGGGCACAAAATCTTGGTATGGAGTATTACGTTGAAATACCAGCCTTCTAACCCCATATGAACAGTGACCTTAAAAAGAAAATCATGAGAGAAGAGATCCAAGATGGCCGATTAACAACAGCTCAGTATTGTAGCTCCCAGTGAAAGCGCAGAGAGTGAGTGGACGCCGCACTTTCAGAGGAATTTTTGTTGCCCACAGACTGGGAGATTCCCGGTGGAGGAGCCACACAGGTCACCAGCATAACTTTTTTGGCCGGCGCAGCTATTTTGCCGGCGCCCTGGCAGGGCGCTTCTCGGCACGGAGTATACGGGACGGGGTGCCCTTTGAGTCCGGCTCGGCTGGTCCCATCCCCACAAGGAGAACAGCAATTGGAAGCGCTGAGGACTGAGAGTTTCACAGTAAGCACAGCTGAACCGGGAAGGTCCAGCC
>CAUYLG010026357.1:0-71452 GCA_963573385.1 Cacajao melanocephalus | reverse complement strand
TTTATTTTTCCTTCACTTATGAAGCTTAGTTTGGCAGGATATGAGATTCTGGGTTGAAAATTCTTTTCTTTGAGGATATCGAATATTGACCCCCACTCTCTTCTAGTTTGTAGGGTTTCTGCTGAGAGGTCTGCTGTGAGTCTGATAGGCTTCCCTTGATGGGTAACCTGACCTTTCTCTCTAGCTGCCCTTAGAAGTTTCTCCTTTATTTCAGCCCTAGTGAATCTAGCGATTATGTGTCTAGGAGTTGCTCTACTTGAGGAATATCTTTGTGGTGTTCTCTGGATTACCTGGAGTTGAGTATTGTCGTGGCTTACTAGGTTAGGAAAATTTTCCTGGATAATATCCTGAAGAATATTTTCCAACTTGGATTCATTCTTTTCATGACATTCAGGTATACCTATCAGTCGTAAATTAGGTCTTTTCACATAGTCCCATATTTCTTGGAGACTTTGCTCATTCCTTTTTACTCTTTCTTCTCGAACCTTGTCTTCTTGTTTCATTTCATTAAGTTGGTCTTCAAGCTCTAATATCCTTCCTTCTGCTTGATCAATTTGACTGTTAAAACCTGTGCATACTTTGCGAAGTTCTTGTATTGTGTTCTTCAGTTCCATTAATTCACTTCTATTCCTCTCTAAATTATCTATTCTCGTGAGCATTTCGTCAAACCATTTTTCAAGGTTCTTAGTTTCTTTGCATTGGGCTAAAACATGTTCTTTTAGCTCAGAAAGGTTTCTTATTATCCACCTTCTGAAGCCTGATTCTGTTAATGGATCGCACTCGTTCTCCATCAGGCCTTGTTCCCTTGTTGATAAGGAACTATGATCCCCTATAGAAGGAGAGGCACTCTGATTTTGAGTATTCTCAGAGTTTTTACGCTGGTTTCTTCCCATCATTGTGAGTTTATCCACCTGTCGTTTGTAATTGCCAACTTTCAAATTAGGTCTCTGAGTGGACGTTCAACTTGTTGATTTCCAGCGCCGACATCTGAGCAACCCACTGCGCCAACTAAAACAGCGGCATTAAGATTCGTGGTGCTTTTCTGCTGGGAATCTCCGGTCTGGCTTCCCTCTTAAATCCCTTTTTTAATCAGGTAAATAGGCGAGTCTGCCTTCCCGGAGCTCCAAACGTCAACCAAAAGGGGAGCCAGTCCCGTTTACTCTGCACCGAGAACCGCCGCACCGAGGCACCGGCAAGACTGCTACGCTGGCCACAAGAGTCGCGCTGGCGACCCGTGGGGCTCCTCCGCTGGGAATCTCTGGTCCATGGCCAACAAAAATTCATCTGTAAGTGTGGCGTCCTCTCGTTCTGTGCGCTTTCTCTGGGAGCTACAATCCTGAGCTGCTAGTAGTCAGCCATCTTGGATCTCTCTCCCCATGAATTGCTATCATTCTTGTCCTTGTTTCTTTTGTGTAACACTTGTTCTGTGGCTGCTAAGATTTTCTCTTGTGGGTGGTTTTAAGCAATTTGCTTGTGATGCGCATTGGTATAGTGTTTCTTCTGGAGTTAATTAAGCGTCTGAATTCATGGATTCTTAGTTTTTATTAAATTTGGAAAATATCAGCCATTTAAAAAAGTATTTTCTTGTCACTTCTCCTTCTCTTTCTTCTTTTCACGGAATCTGTTTCCAGATATTAACATATTAGGCTGCTTGAATTTGTCCCACAGCTCACTGATATTCCTTTCATATTTTTTCAGTCTTCTTTTTCTCTCAGGTTTGTTTTAGATGTGTTATATTGCTATCTCTTCAAGTTCATTAATCTTTTTTTCTGCAGTGACTGTTAATCCTATTACGATGTCCTTAATGTTTCTATGTTCAATCATTTTCATGCTTTCTTGGACATATGAGATATAGTATTATCTGTTTTAATCTTCTTGTGTTCTAATTCTAATATCTGTGTCAGTATTGGGTCAGTTTTGATGGACGGACAAAATTTTCTTCTGTATGATTCACATTTTCTAGATCATTTGCATATCTGGTAATTTTTTATTGGATGTCAAATATTATTTATTTTGCATGTTTAGTCCCAGATATTTTATATGTCTATAAGTATTCTGAAGCATTATTTTGGATACAGTGAAATTACCCAGAAACAGTTTGATCTTTCCCAAACTTTCTTTAGATCTTTGCTGGGCAGAACCTGAGCAGCAGTAAGTCTACGGTTGATTTTTCCCAACAACTGAAACAATACTCATCCGACTCCTCTACCTAATGTCTGGTGAATTGTGAGGCTTTCTACTCTGTCTGGTGGGAACATGGTCTGGTCCTAGCTTTGTGAGAATCCTCTCCTCCTTTTGGGTGGTTCACTCCCAGCCTTACATAGTTTCATATGTGCATGTGCTGATCAGATTCTAACTGAGGACTCTCTGCTGTTCACCAAGGGGTGAGTAAATCTTTCCTCTTCTGTCCTGTATGCTGTCAACTTCGTCACCTTGACTCCCAGAATACAGTTCCATCTCCAGCTTTCCCTGGACTCCCCTGCTGCACAGCAGCCCATTAGCAAGAGCCACAAGGCTCCTTTAGGGCCTGCCATTCGGTGCTGCCTGATGCCCAACGTCTAACAGCCAGTCCTTTCTTCAGTTTATCCTGCTCTTTAGTGTTTTCAGAAGGAAGAATAAATGTAGTCCCTGTTACTCTACCTTAGCAGGAGGCAAAAGCTGAATTGGTCTGGAGGTAATAAGAAAATAAAACAGAGCCAACATTCTTTCAGTATTATCAGTTATTTTTGTAAGAAAAATAAGAATAGTAGATTTTCCACATCTCTACGAATGAAGAAAAGGCATAACATGCAGAGAGATTATGTATTTTGTAGAATGTCATTGCCTGTGATGAGAAGACTTTTAGAGAGTGCTGGAGCCTTGAGAGTTTTATCAAATTATTACTTAAATGTGATAGTGGCCAGGAAATAACTTTCTTGAACTGCTTTTTACATTTTATTTAAAATGTCTTTATCATATTGCCATGAATTCTTAAATTTTTAGCGTGTTTTCTAGGTAATCAAATGAATAAGCAATTTAATTTATCATCTGAGAGAAATTATAAATATTTTAGAACTACTATACAGAAAAAAGTAATAATGTCAAAATATAATCAACAGAAGTTTCATTTTAAAATCTCTTTAGCATTTTGAGAAATTAGAGATCACTGAAAATGGAAAGATAGTATAAGTTAATGTTTGTTATCATATATTGAATAACATATTACCAAATTTAAACTTAAAGTTCAAAGATTACTGGGAGCAAAATGAAGCACATTTCACCATTACTGTTCTTCAAAAGAACAAGCCATCACCAGTGCTCTATTAGTCTGTTTTCACGCTGCTGATAAATACATACCTGGGTGGGGGAAATTTACAAAAGAAAGAGGTTTAATGGACTTACAGTTCTAAGTGGCTAGGGAGACCAATCACGGCAGAAGGCAAAAGGCACTCCTTACATGGCTCCTGCAAGACAGAGAATGAGAGTCAAGCAAAAGGGGTTTCCCTTAGAAAACCATCAGATCTTGTGAGACTTATTCACTACCATGAGAACATTATGGGGGAAACTTCCCCCATGATTCAATTATCTCCCATCAGTTCCCTCCCACAACACATGGGAATCATGGGAGCAACAATTTAAGATGAGATTTAAGATGAGCAACAATTTAAGGTGAGGTTTAAGATTGACAGCCAAACTCTATCAAGTGCCCACACATGCAGAGAATGGCATAGACTTGCCAAAAGTAGAATCCCAAGCTCAATTTTGTTTATAGGTGTGTTAATTTAAACAATCTTTGCTATTAACTCAACATGATATTTTTTTGGTAAGGCTTTGTGTGTCTCAAAGCTATTAATATAGTGATATAGCCAATTCCCTTGAGCAAGCATTGACTTGAAGTGCCTAAAAATACACTCAGAATTGGTAGTAGAGGACATTCTAGTACTGAATCTTGCCAAGCACACCATATTGCAGAAAATTTTGCTATAGTATCCAAAAGGTAAATGATCCTTTGCCAATTTATTGTTTCCATTAGAATTTTATATTTTAATTCATTAATATTATATATTGCTTTGTTAAGCATGGGTTCTAAATATTTCTTCTGTTGTTAATAGATTGTTTTAACAATTATCACTATATCAAATAAAAAGCAAATAATTCATTTGAAAAGTAAATACCTGTAATTGCTCAGAAATTTTATTTTTTAGTTTGGCTTATAGAGAGACTTATTTACTTCCATGGTCTTACTAAGATGTGCATTTCCAAAACATTTTAGAAATTATGCATCTATATGACTGGGTTAAGCATTTGATATATGACAAAAGAGAGAGGTCAGGGCCATCTTTTAAGTTTCTGACTTAATTAAGAGAAGCATGTGAGAAAAGGATGCTTTTCTTGTGATAACGAGATAAATGAGTTGAATTTGGAATACACTCAGTTTGAAAGTGCCAGTCAGAGTAGCAAAGGAATATGTTGATTTGAAGTTCAAAAGAAAGGTTGGAGCTGATGTCATTTGTCAGAATAACTGGTAAGGCATGGGTGGAGCTTAGACAATCCAGTTGGACCATGAAGAGCAGTACCGTTCAGTAGAAATACAATAGGAACATGTATTATTTTATATTCTTCTATTAGCCACATTTTAAAAAGTAAAGTTGGTAAAATTAATTTTAATGAATTAGACTGATATATTTTAAATATCATCTCAACATGCCACATTTCAAACACAACCACAGGTAGCTGCTGGCTGCTGTGCTAGACAGTACAGGTGTAGAGTGAGAAGGGAGTAGTAAGAACAAAACCTGGGGGAATCCCAACACTGAAAGAATGCTGGAGGATGCAGAAGACTCTCAGGTGGAGGCAAAGAGACGTCTTTTTACATCTCAGCCTATCCACAGGCGGAGAGCAGCATCTTCACATCTACCTCTCGGGAGTTACTTTCTAGATAGGTGGCACATGCAAGGTAAATTAGAAGATACTCTCATTCTATCAGTGATGAAGACCTCATTCCCCAAACCAGTTTCCATTCTGAGTACGGTCGTCATTGCCCTAGGTTACAAACTAGCCAGAGTCCTTGTAATGTAAGGCTTGCAGGTATATTGACCAACCGTATCTTAATGAAAATAGTGCAATGTGGTGGCATCCCTGTAACAATATTAACCATTTAGTAACATATCCTGCTGTTTTGGTTGGACCAGGACTTCAAATCTAGGAAGTGAAAATTTGAGTGTAAAACCACGATACAACTGCCTTGCTTAGTGCTTTGGAGTTTATTTGTGGCCATTTATTTTTTTAAATTTTTTTATTTCCATAGGTTATTGGGGAACAGGTGGTATTTGGTTACAAGAGTAAGTTCTTTAGCAGTGATTTGTGAGATTTCAGTGCACCCATCACCTGAGCAATATACACTGTGCACAATTTGTAGTCTTTTATGCCTCACCCACTTCTCACCCTTTCCCCATGAGTCCCCAAAGTCTATTGTGTCATTCTTATGCCTTAGCATCCTCATAGCTTAGCTCCTACTTATGAGTAAGAATATATAATGTTTGGTTTTCCATTCCTGAGTTACTTCACTTAGAATAATAGCCTTCAATCTCACCCAGGTCGCTGTGAAGGCCATTAATTCATTCCTTTTATGGCTGAGTAGTATTCCATTGTATATATATATACCACAGCTTCTTTAGCCACTTGTTGATTGATGGGCATTTAGGTTGGTTCCACATTTTTAAAATTGAGAATTGTGTTGCTAAAACATATGTGTGCAAGTATATTTTTTGTATAATGACTTCTTTTCCTCTGGGTAAACCCAGTAGTGGGATTGCTGGATCAAATGGTAGTTCTACTTTTAGTTCTTTAAGAACTGCCACACTGTTTTCCAAAGTGGTTGTACTAATTTACATTCCTACCAGGAGTGTAGAAGTGTTCCCTGTTCACCGCATCCATGCCAACATCTATTATTATTTTAATTTTTTTATTATGGCCATTCTTGCAGGAGCAAGGTGATATTGCATTATGGTTTTGATTTGCATTTCCTTGATCATTAGTGATGTTGAGCATTTTTTCATATGTATGTTTGCCATTTGTATGTCTTTCTTTCAGAATTGTCTATTCATGTCCTTAGCTCACTTTTTGATGGGATTGTTTGTAATTTTTTCTTGCTAAATAGTTTGAGTTCTTTGTAGATTCTGCATATTAGTCCTTTGTCAGATACATAGATTGTGAAGATTTTCTCCCACTCCGTGGGTTGTCTGTTTATTCTGCTGACTGTTCCTTTTGCCATGTAAAAGCTCTTTAGTTTAATTAAGTACCATCTAGGCAATAGTCACCAAACAGCCATGGTACTGGTGTTAAAAATAGGCACATAGACCAATGGAACAGAGTAGAGAACCCAGAAATAAATCCAAATACTTACAGCCAACTTACCTTTGAACAAGCATAAAGTGGGGAGGGGACACCCTATTCAATAAATGGTGCTTGGATAATTGGCAAGTGGCATGTAGGGGAATGAAACTGGATTCTTATCTCTCACCTTATGCAAAAATCAACTCAAGATGGATCAAGGACTTAAATATAAGACCTGAAACTGTAAAAATCCTAGAAGACAACATTGGAAAAACCCTTCAGACATTGACTTAGGCAAGGATTTTATGATCAAGAGCCCAAAAGTAAATGCAATAAAAACAAAGATAAATAGCTGAGACTTAATTAAACTAAAGAGCTGTTGCAGCCGTTTACATCCAGTACCTCATTTGGGCCCAGAGCCAACCTGGTAAAGACTCAAAGATTAGTGCAAGGGAGGGAAAAGCATAGATAATGAAGCTTTCTTCTTTTTGGTGTTTTTCTTTATTCCTTACTCTTCTTGCTCTTCTCTACTTCCTTCATCTCACCTTTCCTATCTTTTTTCCTCCTTTCTCCCATTCTTTATTCCCTTTATTCCTTTTCCACTAATTTCTCATCTCCCATATTTGATTTATGTGTGTGTGTAGTGTCTTACTTAGCTGATTCTAGCATGGACTGGTAATTAATGTTTTCTTATCTTTTATATTGTTGAACACTGTCTTTGGTGCTGGGGTTTTATTTTACTTTGATTTAAGCAATATTTTAAATTCATAATTTCATTTAAGTTGTTAATTTGCAAAATTTATTTAGCGCCTGCTGTCAGTCTTTTTCTTAAATTAAGAACCATGCAATAAATTAGTTCATACTGGTAATTATATTTTCTAAAATTATTGAAGCAAATCAACCTAGAATGTCAAAGTATTTTCTCAAATGAAGCTAAGCCAAACCCATAATTTAAGTTTACTGCTAATTCTAATTGCAAAAACACTCCTTATAATAGATTTCTATACTTTCTCTGGATCATGGATCAGGAACCAAGGACTACTACAGTCATAAAGAAACATAAAGAGCAAGTTTTTCAGATATCTCATTTTATAGATATTCATGCTAAAGCTCAGAGGGGTGCCCTGATATGCTCAAGATCAGGCAACAGATTAGAAGCAGAAGCAGGTTTAGAAGAAAAAACTTTGAGACAACCCAAACCTAGTGCCCCTCACTCTGTTCTAGGCAAGGCAGAGATGAAGGCCCCTTTCTCCTTGGCTCTTTGACTTCTATTTTGTTTCCTGCTTTTTATATCTGAGTGTCGTTAGTGGGTGGTTATCTATGTTCTCTTTCTCTCTCTCTCTCTTTATCTCCTCCTGCCCATTCCTCCTCTGTCTCTCTCTGTGTATATGTGTCTTCTTTCTCTTCTTCCCCCTTCTGTATGTGATGTTTCTCTCTCTTTCTCTCTGTGTGTTTCTATTATGTCTCTCTCTCACACACACTCTCTCTCTCTCTGTCCCTGTCTGTCCTCCCTATTTGAGTCCAGAATAAAGCAAACAGAATGAGTAAGTAGAATGCTTCTCTATGAATCAGATGGCAGCAGAAAGGGATTTGTTTTTCCCAAGACTTGAAAGTCCCATCTGAAGCTCCTCCCAGCTCTGCTCCATGCCTGGACTGGCTGCCGCTCTCAGCAGGCCTTATTTCTCACCAGCAGCAGGGGCAAGTGACAGTTTCTTTTTCTGCCTTGGGTTTGATTTCGTGGTGTTTTATTCTTGGAGGGGTGAAATGTTATGAAGGAAGATGACAACAGTTTTTTGTCACATTGGCACACAGGGTCATTACTGTACATTCATAACCTTAGAGACATGAGTGTTTACTGGACTATCAGAAATTGCAGCATGGGATATAATGAAAGTGTCAGAGCTCAGAATTCGCTTTTAAATGAAATCGCGTGGACATACGTACACATCCTTAATGAATGTAGTCATTGTGTTTTTCTTCCTGGCACGTGTGTGCACACGTGTGTGTGTGTTTGTGCATGTGTATGTGTGTGCATGTATGTGTTCGTGTGTGTGTGTGTGTGTGTGTGTGTATGTGAACATGCATACACACAATCCAGTATCTTTCACCTGGTGTCCCCATGGCTTCCAGCCTTTTGGAGTCACCCTCTTCTCTAATATTAAGGAGAAACTCAAGTCCTCATCCCACGGACTGTGAGAAATTTAGTGGCTTGTTTTCCCCCTTCCTCTCTCCAGTAGTCCCATGGATTTTTAGGAGGTTATTTAGTTTCTTCCAGCTCCCTCCCTGTGATTCCCTGTTCTGTTGGATTCTCTGTCCTTCCTTTGCTTCTTACATCCAGCACATGACATCCCCTTCCACATGTGCCACATGCTGCCCGGGATTCTTTCATGCTCCAAAGTACCGCGAGTGCAAGGTCCTGCGTGCCACACAGTTTCACTGGGGTTTGGAGAAAGGCATGGCAGGTCCAGCACATCACAGTGAAAGGAAATGAATCAGAGTAAAATGAAATCTTCGACGCCAATGCCCTCACAATCACCTGCATTTTCCCGACGGGAGGAGTTTCTGGGTGTTTTTATTGTCATTGTTGCTGTTGGTTTTGCCTGCTATGCCTCCTTTAAGCCTCATTGACTATTCCGCACTCTTCCCATGCACTTTCAAACTCTTTCCTCACCTTCTCACCAGCTGCCAGATTCAAATCCCAAGCAGCTATTTTCCATGTCAAGCACTTGAGCTATTCAACCCTTACCTCATACTAGAATCTAAGCCACTTTTGCAGAACCAAAATTGAATCTTTGCTAAATAAACAGTCTAAAACTCCTTGTCTAACCATTAGCACCAAAAGAAACCTCGATGGAATTTTGAAATCATATTTTCTTTAACATGATCAAAATCGTAGGCAAGTTTCTTTAATCAAGGTTGAATAGAGCTATTCTCTTTACATACTGAATAAGACTTGGGAGGAAGGATTATTTTCAGTTTGTGAAAATTATCACCAGTATTGCTTTCAATATGACTTTCTCTCCTCAATCTCTCTTCTTCAGGGACTCAAATAACAAAATTTATCAGACCTTTCTTTCTGTTTCATGCATTTCCTACTATGTTTACTTTTCATTCTATTTTTTTCTCTGCATTATCTGGGTATTTTGTACCAAACCTTCATCGAGTTCTTTATCCCCCTATTCAGTGTAGATAATCAGCTCCCAAACCTATATATTAATTCCCTAATTTCAAAATATTATAGTGCTTTTCTATTCTAGAATTTCTATTTGATTCTTTCTGTATGTTCCAGTTCTTCAGGACTGGATGGAAACTCTTCACATTTTCCTCTTTTTGAATGTATTTGTTATAATTAAAGCTCATATATTATAATGATACTTAATTTGCCTGTTGACTACTCTGAATTGTCTGATTTTATTGTTGGATTTCAGTCATTTGGTTTTGGCTTCTGGCATGACTTGTTATATTTGATTTAGTGCCAGAAATTGTGTATGGAAGGGGTTTCAAGATAGCTAGCTGGAGGTATCTAGTACTTGCCTCCTTCACAAAGAAGAACCACAATGGTGAGTAGCTAATCAAACTTTGAATAGATTATCTAAGAAAGACACTGGAATTCAACAAAAAAGTAACAGGAAACACCTAAGGCAAAAAAGGAGAGAGAAGCAAGGCAGTCTTCTCAGCTGGGATTGGCCAGGAGCCCAGAGAGGCTCCACAGTGTAGGGAAAGGGTAGGTGACAGACCCTGGCTGACCACATTCCTACCATGGACTTCTGCAATATTAGTCACTCAACCCTTGCAGGCTCTGAGACTACCATAGGAAGCTGCCTGGAAACTGTGACAGCACTGATCGAGAGAAGGAGCTCATGCTGATCCCGCACGCACCCCTATGTCTTACGTGGCTACAGCAAAATGCAGAATGCATCCTGTTCTGAGACTAACAGCTCCCACATCTTTACATCCCTGAGCCCCATTGACATCCCCCATCCATAGCTGCCACCACTGCTGGCTGCTGTTACCCAGGCCAAAGCACAAGCCCTTGGCAGCATTCTCACCACCAGCAGCAGTGGGGCTGTTGTGCATTTACAAGTGCCCTGAGGACAAGCTACCCTGCCTACCACCACCACCAGGGCTGAAGTGCACACTCCCCAGCTGCCTATGTCTGCTGCCACTGAAAAGGCAACCCTGCTCTCCTCAGTAGCAAGGCCACAGTGCAGTGGTGGGTGTCCCAACCTAAGCATTTCCCTGGGGCCCTGAGGATCACACTGTCCTGCCTACCACAGCCAGTGCCTGCAGGCACCACTCAGGGAGCCTGAGGACAGACCCACTTGGCCTGGCTCCACCATGTCTTGTGCCTGAGTTCGCCCTTTTGGGCCTGAGGACAGCCCGGCCCTGTGCACCATCGGCACATGAGCATTTCTCCCAGGGACCTATGGACAGGCTTACTCAACCTGCCACTACCACCACAGCTGTCACCTACCCACATGTGCCACTTGTGGGCCTGAGGACTGGCCCACCAAGCTCATTGCAGCCACCACAAACACCAGCATGGACCACTTGAAAAACCAGAGGATTGTCATGCTACTACTACTGCCATTGCCTATACCACATCTGCCATCCAGGTGCCTGAGTACCCACCCACATGCCCAGCCCACTGCGACTACTGCTGGCAGCAGAGAAAGCCACCTGGAGGCCCAAGAATATGCTCACCTGGACCCGCTATCACTGGTACCAGCGTAGCCTGCCCTGGGGCTGAAGGATAGGCATGCTTGGCCTGCCACTGCCACCACTGGGGCCTGTGGACTGGCCTACCTGTCATCCTTATTGTTAGCAAAACTTCACCATAGCTTTAGTAATAACTGCCCTAAACCACTGAAGAAATTGCAGACACCACTGGTGCTGTTTATAGACAAGTAAATCATACAGAAAGTATACTACTGCATATATCCAGAATCAAAGTCAAAGTGCACTACCAAACCAACATCATAGGTAAAAATCCTCTCCTAGCAAGAAATCCAACATCTTGAGGAAAAAATCCTCCCCTAGCATGAAAATTCAAACAACTGGAGAAGTGACTATTGTATCAGATGTGCATATATCAATGTAAGGACACAAGAAACATAAAAAGGGGGGAACTATGACATCTGAAAAGAAATACAATAATTTTCTACCAACACATTCCAAAGAAAACAAAATTTATGAAATTCTGGGAAAAGAATTCAAAATAGTTATTTGAAAGGAATTCAGCGAGATGTGAAAAAACACAGATAAACAATACATGTAAGTCAGAAAAGCAATTTAGGATATGAATAAGAAATTTATAAAAGAGATAGATATCATAAAAATCAAGCAGAAATTCTAGAACTAAACAATTTACTGAATGAAATTTTAAAATATGTTTGAAAGCTTTAACAGCAGACAATCAAGCAGAAGAAGGAATTTTAAAATCTGGAGTGAGGTCTTTTGAGATAACCCGGTCAGACAAAAATAAAGGAAAAGGATTTTAAAAAAATGAACAAAGCCTCTGTGGCATATAAGACCCCATAAAGTATCCAAATATTTGAATGTTTGGTGTTCCAGAAGGTGAAGAAAAAACAAACCAAAAAAGGGATAGAAAACCTATTTATCCAAATAATAGCTGAAAACTTCCTAGGTCTAGAAAGATATTTAGACATCCAGATGAAGGACATTTACCAATCCCCAAATAGAAAGTGTAAAACCTATGGGTAAAGCAAACACATAAATAGAACACTCAAATGTTACCACTACAGAAAACCACCAAACCACAATGCTAAATATTAACAGAGAAAGAAAAGATATAGAAAACAAGCAGAAATCAATTAATAAAGTGACAGCAATAAGCCTTCACCTATCAATGATAATCTTGAATGTAAACTGAATAAACTTTCTGCTGTATAGACTGGCTGAATGGCTAAAAAACATAATGCAAGTGTATGTTGCCTATAAGAAACTAATCTCACCTGTAAAAACACATACAGATTGCCATTAAGTGATGGAAAAGATACTCCATGCAAATGGAACCAAAAATGAGCAGGAGTAACTATACTTATATCAGATAAAATAAGCTTTAAATTAAAAAAAGCCAAAATTAAGGTTATTATATAATAATATAGGGATCAATTCAGCAAGAGGGGTAACAATTTTAAACATATGTGCACCTACAACCAGAGCACTCAGATATGTAAAGCAAATATTTTATTTAAGAGGAGAGATAAAGTCCAATACAGTAATAGTTGAGGGCTTCAACACCCCAGTCTCAGCATTAGACAAATCATATAGACAAAAAAAAAAAAAAATCCACAGAGAAACATTGCATTTAAACTGCAGTTTAGACCAAAGGGATCTTGGTATTTATAGAATATTTCACCGAACAGCTGCAGTATACACATTCTTCTCATCAGCGCATGGAACATTCCCCAGGATAGTTCATATGTTAGACCTCAAAACAAGTCTCAACAAATTTTTTAAAAATTGAAATCATGTCAAGTATTTTCTTAGAGCAAACTAGAAATCAATAATGATGAACTTTGGAAACCGTTCAAACACATAGAAATTAAACAACATGCTCCTGAATGACCACTGGGTCATGGAAGAAGTTAAGGAGAAAATTAAAAACTGTCTTGAAACAAAGTCAAAACACAACATCCCAAAAACTATGAGATATAGCAAAAGCACTGTTGATAGGAAAGTTTATAGTAATAAATGCCTGTGTCAAAAAAGTAGAAAGATTTCACATCTCAAGGAACTAGAAAAGCAAGAACAAGCCAAACCCCAAACTAGTAGAAGGAAATAAGTAATAGAGGCCAGAGCAGAACTAAATGAAATAGAGACAAAAAATACAATGGTTCAGCAAAATATTGTTTTAAAAGATAAACAAGATCAATAACCACTAGCTAGAGTAACCAAGAAAAAAAAAACCTCAAATAAATAAAATCAGAAATGAAAATGGAGACATTACAACTGATACCACTGAAATGCAAAAGATCATAAGAAACTATTATGAACAATTATACACTTACAAACTGGAAAACCTAGAGGAAATAGAAAAATTGCTGGATACATAGAGCCTACAAAAATTGAATCAGAAAGAAATACAAAACCTGAACAGACCAGTAATAAGATTAGACTGAAACAGTAATGAAAAGTTTCCTAACAAAGAAAAGTTCCACACCTGAGGCTTTACTGCCAAATTTTACAAAATTTACCAAGAACTAACATCAATTCTTAAACTATTCCAAAAAATCAAAGAGAAGAGAATTCTCCCTAACTCATTCTATGAAGCCAGCAATTACCTTTATTCCAAAGCCAGACAAAGATGAAACAAACTATAGACCTGATGAAATAGACACAAAAATCCCCAACAAAATACTAGAAAACCAAAATTCAACTGCATATCAAAAAGATAATACACCATGATCAAGTGGGATTTAGCCCAGGGATGAATGGATGGTTTGACATATGCAAATCAATAAACATGATAAATCAACAGAATGAAGGACAGAAATCATGTGATCATCTCATTAGATGCAGAAGAAGCATTTGATAAAATTCAACAACTTTTTATGTTAAAAATTCCCAGGAAACTGGGCATAGAAGGAACATACCTTAAAATAATAAAGGCCATATATGACAAACCCACAGCTAACATCATACTGAATGGGCAAAAGCTGGAATCATTCCCCTTGAGAACAGGACAAGGATGCCCACTCTCACCACTGCTATTCAACTTGCTACTGAAAGTTGTAGCCAGATCATTAGGAAAGAGAAAAAAATCAAAGACATCCAAATGGAGAAGAAGCCAAATTATCCCTCTTTACAGATGACAAATCTTACATACATACAAACCCAAAGATTCCACCAAAAATCTCCTAAATCTGATAATAATTCAGTAAAGTTGCAAGATACAAAATCAACATACAAACATCAGTAGTTTTTGCATTCACCAATAATAAACTGAGAAAGAAATCAATAAAGTAATCCATTTACAAGAGCTACAAAAATAAACAATATACCTAGAGATAAATTTAACCAAGGAGATGAAAGACCTCTACAAAGAAAACTACAAAACACTGATTTAAAAAATTAAAGAGAACACAAACAAAAGTCAACCCATGCTCATGGATTGAAATAATTGAAATAATTTCAACCCATGCTCATGGATTGAAATAATTAATATTGTTAATATTGTTAAAATAGTTAATATTGTTAAAATAAAAATAATTAATATTGTTAAAATGACCTTATTACCGAAAGCAATGTACAAATTGCATGAAATCCCTATCCTAATACCAATGTTATTTTTCACAGAAATAGCATATAATGAAATTTGTATGGAACTGAAAAAGAGCCTGAATAGCCAAAGAAATCTTCAGCAAAAAGAACCAAGTTGGAGGCATCACACTACCTGACTTCAAAATATGCTACAAAGCTTTAGTAACCAGAACAGGATGGTATTGATATAAACACAGACACATAGACCAGTAGAACAGAACAGAGAATGCAGAAATAAATCTATGTGTTTACAACCAACTGATTTTTGACAAAGGTGCCAAAAACATACCTTGGGGGGAAAACACATTCCTCATCAAATTTTGCTGGGAAAACTGGATATCCATATCCATGTTCAGAAGAATGAAACTATCACTACATATGAAAACCAATCCAGAATGAATCGAACACTTAAATGTAAGACCCCAAACTAAAAACTAGAAGAAAACAGAAGGTAAATGCTTCAGGAGATTGGTCTAGGATAAAATTTTATGGCTAAGATCTTAGAGCCATAGGCAGAAAAACCAAAAATAGACAAATTGGACTATATCAGACTAAAAAGTTTCTACACAGCAAAGGAAACAATCAACAGAATGAAGAGACAGCCTTAAAAATGAGAGAAACTATTTGCAAACTATTCATCTGACAAAGGACTCATATTCAGAACATATAAGAAACTGAAAACAAGTCAACAGCAAAAAAAAACTAATAATCCAATTTTAAAATGAACAAAAATTTCAAATGAACATTCCTCAAAAAAGACATACAAATGGCTAACAAGTATATAAAAATGTTCAACATCACTAAGTATTGAGGAAATGCAAATCAAAACCACAATAAAATATCATCTTACTCCAGTAAAAAAAAAGACCATTATCAAAATGTCAAAAAATAGATGCCAGTGAGCATGTGGGAATGTAAATCATTATAGCCAGTATGGAAAACACTATGGAAGTTTCTCAAAATTTTAAAAATAGAACTACCATATGATATGACGGTTCCATTACTGTTTATCCAGAAAAAAGGAAATCAAATATCAAAGAGATATCTGCACCCCATGTCTATTGCAGCACTACTCATAACAGCTATGAATCAGCCTAATTATTCCTCAATGTATGAACGGATTTTAAAAATGTAGTACGTGTACATGGAATACAATGGAATACTATTCAGCCTGTGAAGAAACTGAAATCATGTCATTTGCAGCAACATGGGGAGACTAGGAGGTCATTATGTTAAGTGAAATAAGCCAGACACAGAAAAAATTATAGTGCGTGTTCTCCCTCATACGTGGGAGCTTAAAAAAATGTTAGTTTCGTGGTGGTAAAGTATAGAATTATAAATACCAGAGACTAGGAAGGATGTGCAGGTAGTGGGGGCAGGAATGAAGACAGGTTGGTTAATGGATCCATACAATTACATGGAAGGAATATGTTCTAATGTTCAATAGCAGAGTACGGTGACCATAGTTAATAACAATGTATTGTATATCTCAAAATAGCTAGAAGAGAGGAGTTGAAATGCTCTCAACTCATAGAAATGATAAATCCCTGAGGTGCTAGATACTATAAATACCCTGGCTTGATCATTACACATTTTATCCATGTAACAAAATATCTCATGTACCCAATAAATATGTATACATATTAGATATTGAGTTTTAAAAAGAAAATAAACTGTGTATGAAAAAATTTAATGGCATTTTATTTATCCAGTGATATATACATTTGAGTGAAAAATAGAGCATGGGCAGAAACTGAGTCAGATTCTTGGAGTCTATTATTTAAGTTTTGTGAGGGTTGTTGTATTTCCAATTTCCTTTACTCCTAGGGGCCAGCTCTGAAAAGGGCTGAACTGGTAGGTGTTTACCAGGTACTAAAATGTCTTATTAATTTCTGCTTAGATTTTTAGCCTTTTAGCAGATGCTGTCTGCATGGTTTCTGGGTCTCTCTGCTGGGATGTGGAACTGAAAGAGTGGCAGATGTCTCTAAGGCAAATTACATTCGATGAAGCATAAAAACGCTGATCAACTTTGGTCTTGAAAGAGGTTTTGATTTTGCAATGTTATATATTTTACACCTGTTTTAAAACAACTTTTAGTGTTTTTTAAAATATTAAGAAATCACATTATGAACCCTTGTGAAAAAAGTTATGTTTTTCTAAGTTTTTGTTTCTATTCTTTCTTTGAACATTTTAACATATTATCTTTTACTGATATGATACAATAATTATTAAAATTAGTTGAACAGCTGATATCGTGCACAGCAAATTAATTGCATGCCTTCTCTTCTCCAAGTTAAAATATGGTTTTGGATATATGTTCATGATTCAAAATTTGTTTCAGTATTGAAAACATATTAATCCTCTCAAGTCTATTTTCTCTTTTTAAGTGAATTAAAAGAAAAATACTACAAATATCTAATTATTCCTGAATTCAATACAAACTGATTTTTTTTTAAACTTGTAAAATATATATGGGAAAAATTCAATATAAACACTGAAAAAGTTCTTTCAGTGTAGAAAGGGCTAATAGTTAAAAAGAAAAACCTAGACAGAGTGGGCAAGATAAACCAGTTGGTGAAAATAAGCTTGTTCTAGCACTTAGTGAAACAAGTGAACAAAGACTGGGGACTGCAGTACAGCTTTTAGTTAATACAAGAAAACAACTTAAAACAGATTGAATTTTTTCTCTAAATATGAGATGAAGAATTGTACCCTCTTCAGGTGAAATTGAATCTTCTATATAACATAGATGATGTTTGTAGGTGTGCATTTCTCCTATAAGTTGGGTATTATTTGTTTCATGAACAAAAGTTCTCTGAAAAGGAAGTAGGAGAAAAGCAACTTTGTTGCAGTGAACAGTTTGCAGACTGGGGAGACACAGCTTTTGGTGTAATGCAATGGCATTCTACAGAATACAGAAAGGATTTGGGCTTTATAGCAAAAGTTCCCTCCCAGGGTTCCTATCAGGTCTATTTATGCAAATGAAGGATTGAAACTCACTTAGTTCTTATTGGACAGCACAGCTGAGCTGTGATTGATCAATATACCTGAGCCCTGATTGGTTGATACAGCTGAGCCCAGATTGGCACAGGCAGGTGAGCTCTGACTGGTTGGCTTCCAAGCCCCAAACCAGACTTCTCTGGCAAATGTTTCTTTCAAACAGCAGTTGGCGGGGAGGGGTTCCCAGCCACAGTTTATTTTAACACCAGCAATAGGAACTGGTTTGGCTTCATGGCAGAAAGGGAGGTCCTGTGAGACATCCACAACATCTTTCTGAGAACAGAGTGTTTGACCACTCCCTCTCACAGCTACTGCTGCCTGGTTCTGTTTTTACTTTGCGCACCTCAGCTAACGCAGAGTCCGTTTTGTCTATCAGCTGGGGGTATACTTTAACAGTGTATATTTTAATTTCTTTTTATTTTAAAGATTTCGTAAGCTACAGGGGTACAAACATTCCAGAGATGACAATGCAGTATTTCTTTCAGCTGATGGTTTTTTAAAAGGGCCAGTCTGTTTAGTTTTTTGCTGTTGTAGTCTTACCAGTGAGGGGAACACTAGCAAGAGAGCTGGGAGCTTCCTCTAGCAGCCAACATAGCTTTCCTGGTCCTAACCCATCAGCTTTGCTTGTGCCTCAAGAATTCTCTTCTGCTTTCCAGGTTTCTGCTGCTGAATCTTAGGAGAGAAATGCTCTGTGCATTTCTCAAGCACAAAAATGAGATCTGTCCTTAAACAAAAATGTTAATAGTTCCCACCTAGCTGAACCTGAAATGACAAGGATAATGATCCTTTTTCTGTACTTCTCAGTCATTAAAGAGAGACTCATCTTCTAGTAAGTTAGCTCTTCCCTCTTGTCTATTATGAGAAATTATTTATTTAGTTGCTAACCCAGCCTCTTATTATAGGACAGTACTAAAGGAAAAAATGTAACTTCAGAAAAATTACACAGCACACTATTGTTGTAGGTCATGAAATAGATTGAACCTATTTACATCTAGTTTTTTGCCTTTCAGCAGCTAGGTATTCAAGCTTAGGAACCCCTTGTTGTACATAGATTAGTGAATTTTTATATTATAGCCTTTTCTTCTTTAATGTAAAATATCCTTAAAGAATCTTCCATCAGAAACCACTTTAACAAAACCTGACGAATTGGGTGGTTCAATAGATAAATAGCACTGTTCCTCAGGGAGTGAAGTTCACGTCTAGCCTCAAGTCTAAATTAAATGAGCTTGATCGTATCTCTTCAGTCTCTTGTGAACAGTAGTCCAGAATACTGAACTGTATGAATAATTCCACAGTTTGGCGTGATTGATAGTCTTGGCTCAGGAGAGTTCCAGAATTGAACTAACAACCACACTAAATTGTATCACATCTTTAAAGCAGATAGCCCTTTTTAGTGAGGGCTCAAGTTACACAAAAGGGCCACGTTAAGTAACATGCATCATCCTTAGTCTGTGACGAGGTAGAGAATGACTTCCAGCTCTGCTTTCCTGGGCTCATCATTGAATCAGGTTTTTCAGCTCAAACAGCACCAAATGACTTATTTTCTTCTCATGGGTTACCTCTAGCTTTTGACATTTTTGCATGTGATAGGGTATTATATCTACTGATAAATACGTGAATTTTCCTTGCTAAATAATTTGTCTCTAACAATGATAAGAAATATCTGTATTTTAAATATATTTCTTAAATCCCCATGGCTGTAGTCTGTGTGCATTCGTTGGCATATGAAAATTCATTGCATTTATCCACCTACTATTTAGCTATTTTAAGAATATTTTGAGTGGTGAAACCTGGAAATTCAGTGGAGTTTATTGCTTTAATTCAAAGAAGCAGAAGTGTCATAACTGCATTAAAATTTTACTCTCCTTATAACCTATATTTAATCAATCATGTTCATTGACTTTTAGGCTCTGTAGTAGCAGTAGTTAAGGAGGAGCTCAAACAGAAATACATAAAAGGTATAGCTTTAGCAATCTGTATTATTTAATATTTTTACATTTTTATTAAGCTTTAAATGAACAACAGCTACTTGCAATGTTCAAGCTTATTAATTAGTTCTTTAACATAGAAAACTTCTTTTAATGTATGTAGATCAGTCACTGGAAGAAACATAACTTAGAAGATAATGTTGTAAACTAATGATTCTTAAACCTTTTTTTCTGAAAGACAGCATGAACAAAGCAGTACATTTTATCTAGTAAAAATAGAAATGGTAAGACTAATTGCTTCTAAAAATGTTAGGGTTCATATGACCTTGAGATTATTCTCTGACTGATTGTCAAACTAACATATCAGATAGCAGAGATTTTTCCTTGGAACTGTCTAGAACCGCCATAGTACTTGACTGACAGAGCTTGCTATCCTCCCGTTCTCTCCTCTACCCCCCAACATTTTCTCTCACCACCTGGCTTCTCTCTTTTACTGTTCCACCAGCAAATGTTAAGCACCCATGATTACACAGGAAGGAACAGTGGCATATTGTGTTCTTAAATGTAAATTCACTTTTTCTCTAACTCTGTAGACTTTAGAGTGCACATTTAGGCTGTGGTTTGGTTTTGCTAATACAGGCAAAAAGGCAGAAATAAGAAATACCATATGAACTTATCAATACTGCCTTTTAAAAATCTATTAACAATCCAGATGAAATATTAATGTAGAATACCAATTTTTATTTTTACAAAATTCTAAGATGTAGCTAAATAGCTATAATCTCAATAGTTTTCACATAGTTCTTATTTACTAATTGAGTAGTAAATAAAACAATAGAAAATAATTGTTTTGTCTGTGGATAGGCTTATTTAAAAGTAATATCTTTACAAAGTGTGCATTCTTATTGTATGTTAGAGTATCATATAACACTTTAGAGACTGATTAAATGTTTCAGTTTGTATATGTTGCTACTAAACAGCTCAAAGCAATTGTCTAGTTTAATGTATTTCAAACAATTTTTTAGCTGCATTGGAAAACAGAATGATGCTTAGGTTATTTAGCTGTCAAAATAATGAAGCAGGTCTTCTGAAATCCCTGACCCTCATGTTCAGCATGAAAAACATGGGTAATGCATATAAATTTATTTTAGACTTACAGACTAGAAAAGCAGTTACAAGGTTTCCTGAGATTTTTTTTAATAACCGAAAGTTTCTCAATGTAGATTTGGTGGCTCCAAATATTTAAACATTATCTTTATAATTACACAACCCTTTAGCCTAAAACATTATTATTATTGTTCAGTATTTCTGGTGTCCAGAACTGCAATTACACTTCCCACTAATTAATTTGGAGTGATTTTCTTCTCTACCTTATTAGCATTCATTCATTAACTCAATAAGTTTTGAGACTTACTGTGTACTAGACATGTGCTGCTTTGATGAAACTGTATTGATAAATGAAAATCTCATGTCAAATAGCTTTTGGTGAGTATAGGGAGACAAAAAGGGTAATCAAATAAATGCAGTATTATAGCAAGTGTGTTTTTTGACCCTTCATTCTGTAAATTGGTTCGGGTAGTACTTTTTAGACATCAGTGTTGACTATTTCTGTCATAGCCGGTTTTACCTTTTTATAAATATTAAGTATTAGCCTGATATTAATAGCTGAGAATACTAGCAAAATGAACTTAGGATGGTAATTAATCCATCGTGACAAACTGTTTGCAGACAAACAGGATCTGCTGTTGCTAAATAACTAGAAATATATCAGATATTATGTAGATATAACCATTACTCCGTGTTCCATGTTAACATACCTGGGTTTGAAATTAAATTATTTTGACATTGCCTGTAGCTGCTCACACTTACAAGAAGGGAAGCCAGCCGGATGTGGTGGTGCATGGCTGTAATCTCAGCATTTTGGGAGGGCGAGGTGGGGGGATCATGAGGTCAAGAGATCAAGACCATCCAGCTAACATGGTGAAACCCCATTTCCACTGAAAATACAAAAATTAGCTGGGCGAGGTGACATGTGTCTGTAGTCCCAGCTTCTATGGAGGCTGAGGCAGGAGAATCACTTGAACCCAGGAGGTGGAGGTTGTAGTGAGCTGACATCGTGCCACTGCACTCCAGCCTGGCAACAGAGCAAGACTCCAGCTCAAACAAAAAAAAAAAAAAAAGAAGGGAAGCCACAGACAAGTAAGATCAAGAGAGAAAGAACAAGAAAAAGCAAAGGAGAGAGTGGGCTCTCTGGGTGAGGTGGGTGGGGTTCATAAGCAGGAGAGAGAGGAAGCATTTGAAATTCCCCTCATGGTTTCAAACCTGTTTTTTGTTTTTGGGTTTTTTTTTTTGGAGATGGAGTCTCACTCTGTTGCCCAGCCTGGAATGCAGTGGTGTGGTCTCGGCTCATTGCAACCTCCGCCTCATGGGTTCAAGTGATTCACCTGTCTCAGCCTCTCGAGTAGCTGGGATTACAGGTGCCTGCTACCACACCTGGCTAACTTTTTGTATTTTTAGTAGAGTCAGGGTTTCACCATGTTGGCCAGGCTGGACTCGAACTCCTGACATCATGATCCGCCCACCTCGGCCTCCCAAAGCACTGGGATTATAGGCGTGAGCCACTGCACGAGCCACCGCACGCAGCCCGCAATCCGTTTTAATGTTCTATTTATGTTTTCAGGGTAGACATAGCAATAGCATACAATTTGTTGATGATACTGATCCTGCCTCAACATTTTTATATTCTCTTTGTTTGTCAGAAAGGAGACTGAAGGCCCTACTGATCCCAGTCAGCAGCAGCTCGGGGGTTACGGTCTTGGTGTCCAGGGGCCTAGGTCTGACGCTGGAAATGCATGTGTGGGGCCCAGCCTGAATCACACCCCAGGCCCTTTCCTACTACTGCTTCCATTTCCTTTTAGGACTTCTTTCCACTGGGCTGGCAACAGCCCTGTATGTGACACATGCCCAGGTGGACAGCTGGGCTCCATTGGGAGGTGGGAGGAGCCAGGGGATGTGGGTGTTGGGGGAGAGGAGTCTATGGACATGGTGGGAGGCACAGGAGCCTGGAGGCTTTTCTCCTGCTCTTTTCTCCCTGCTCCCCAGGGCAAGCACATACCCTGTTACTTGCACTGAGTCTACTGTCCAAAGCAACTATGATTCACGTTAAGATGGAAGATCAAGCAGAAGGTGATGCCAGTGAAATAGTCAGGAGTATCTACTTGGTGCAAAGCTGAGGATCAAAAAGAACAAGAGCGTTCGGTTCTAGAGAAAGGCAGAAACCCCAGAGACCAGTCACAGATATGCATCACGATGCTTCTTGGTTCAAGATCCCCAAAAGGTGGAGATGATTTTCTTTTGTCGGCAGGTTTTGCTGTTAGTCTACGTGACAGTTTCTTTTTAAATAGTTTAAGTTGTGAAATTACCCTTCATCAGCCTTACCGTGATCAACAGCTTTGCCCCGCTTCACCAGGATGTTAATACATGTTGGTCAGGTCAGTGTTATTTTATTTGTTTCCCAGGGCTGCTGTGACACAGCCTCATAAGATGGGAGACTGAAACCAGCAGAAACGTGTTGTCTCAAAGCTCTGGAAGCCAGAAGTCTGAGATGAGAGTGTTGGCAGGACCGTGCTCCCTCTGAGCCCTGCTAGGCAAAATACTCTCCTTGCCTCTTCCAGCTTCTGGTGGTCTCAGTCAGTCCTTGGTTTGGGGCAGCATCTCTCTGGCAGTCACATAGCCTTCTCCCTGTGTCCCCTCACACAGCCCTCCCCTGTGTGTGTCTCCATGTTCCAATCTCTGTTTGCAAGGACATCAGTGATACTCGGTCAGGACCTGTCTAGTGACCTCCTCTCAACTTGATACGTCTGCAAATAAGGTCACATCATGAGGTCCTGGGGGTTAAGAGTTCAACATAGCCTTTTCTGGAGGGAAGGGACACACTGTAACCCATAACAGTTTTCTGGGGTGTTCAAGCTGGAGTGTATTTCTTTGGCTCCTTCATGATGTTTGCTGTATTTTTAATGTGGGTAGTGGGGAAATCTCATGAGATCGTTTTAGAAACACAAATCCTTTCCTTTTTGTCAGTAAAGGGTTAAAAAAACCAAGCAAACATAAGAATCAGTGATTTAGAGGTGGGCAGTAGAGTGAGACAGACTTCAGTTCCAGCCTCACGTCTGCGACTCACTAGGAAATGAATTTGGGCTTAGCCTCTCTGGTCTCAGAGTCCTCACCTGTGAAATGAGAGTCATGATCCTCATCTCAGAAAGCTGAAGGAGTTAAATTACTTTATCCCAGTGAAATACTTAGCATAGTGCCTTGCACACAGTCAGCACTCTCTTTCTGATCTGATTATTGAGGTCTTTGCTTCTAGCAAAAGTTTAGTTTTAGTAGCATGTAAAAATGTACCTCCTCATACGCTCTCTTACATTTCCTCTTTCTTTGCTTGTGAATATAGGGGATTTACATGCTGCTCACCAAGGCGTGGCTGGGCATACCTGAGCCCTTGCCCTGTACGCTGTTGCGATGGTGGCGGTAGACTCATGTGGGCACAGGCTGGAACTAGAAAGTGGGACAAACCTGATGCTGTGCTGCACACCCAGAGTGGAAGAAGGGCCTGGATGTCAGTTCCCAGAAGCAAGAGGGGGAGTTCAGAAAGCGAGAGTAGGAAATGGCAAAAGAATCTCAATAATTAAGGAAGCAGGAGGTCAGGAATCCGAGGGGTCAGAATCAGGTGCCCAGCAATGCCTGTCACCAGGCACAGGTAAGCTGATCTCACTGTGTGTGGGGGCCCCAGGCTCAGAGGTGCATGCAAGAAATGATTGGTAGACATCAGAGCAGTTTAGTTTTAGTGATAATTAGAGGATGGGTAGGGCAGTAGTCAGACATTCTCAAAAAGGCTTGTCAATGACACAGGTAGAGTTGTGTTGTTCATTTTCAAGCATGACCTGGCCTGAGCCATGACATTTGAGGAAGGGTTAGGCGGCAACCTCAGTGGCTGGATTTCAGAAATGTCACGAAAGTGCAGACAGAGACATTACTTCTTTTTACCAGGAAACCAATATCCTCAAATTTGAAAATATTGAATAATTTCTGTTGGTTGATAGTCTAAAACTACTCTTGTGGAAAGGGAACTCTTTAAGCTGTGATTAATCATTTATTTTATTTGTGGGTTTGGATGAGGAAGAGGAATTTTGGCTGTGAAGTGGGAGCTTGAGGCTATGAGGCATCTGACTTTGAAACAATCCTAATGTAGGTCAAAGGCACAAACGCTCCCGGCTTTGTCTCCCGGTCACTGGCTGCCATGGCCGTGAGTTCAGGGACAGAGCTCTGCTCCCTTCCGAGGGCCACAGAAACCATGTTAAAAATGTTGGTAAGCTCTTAGGTAGCACATAAAAGCCATTCTAAATATCCATGTGGCTGAAATACAATGCATATACAGTAAAAACCACAAAAAAACAAAAGCTTTTTCTCAGAGTTTGAGAAGATTCAGTAATTTGTCACCCTGTCTTCTCAATTTTCAATGACAAATGTCACTTGATTTAAAAGTCCTTTGGCCAGGCATGGTGACTCACATCTGTAATCCCAGCACTTTGGGAGGCTGAGGCGGGTAGATCACCTGAGGTCAGGAGCTCCAGACCAGCCTGGCCAACATGGGGAAACCTCATCTCTACTAAAACTACAAAAATTAGCCAGGCATGGTGGTGCACGCCTGTAATCCTAGCTACTTGGGAGGCTGAGGCAGAAGAATCGCTTGAACCCAAGAAGTGGAGGCTGCAGTGAGCCAAGATCACACCACTGCACTCCAGCCTGAGCGACAAAACGAGACTCTGTCTCAAAAGTCATTTGGTTATTGGTTGTAAAGAAAAATGGCTCCAACTTTTTCCGGGAGTTGAATCTGTTATCGTCGTGTGCGTGTGTCTGTTTTTTTTAAGTCTTTTAATTTTTATTATGCAAAAAAGCTTCATTTTTTATTTAGCCTTCTGACTCTGTGCTTGTGCCTTGAACACTTTCATAATGATTTTCTGCTCCTGGATAAAGAAAGCATGCTTGATCCCGTCGTGAACACGTTTAGCACTCATAGACCCAGCATAGGTCCTGCTGATACGTTTTTTTGTTTTGGACAATCTCATAAGAACTTTAGGTTTCACATCACAGACCCCTGCAAGTCTGCCTGGGCACACGCCACATGCAAATTTGGTGCTTTCTGGACCTTCTTGGTATCAAGATAGTCAAAAAGATAGTCAATTCTATTACAAGGGATTCAGGACAGCCCAGCTTTGCTAGAAGCTGCATTGTAGCAAAGCCTAAGACAGTATGTCAAACGCTGGACCATTCTAAGTGCCTATAAACAATGCCCCCCAAAAAAGGCTATGTGCTTCTTAAGTTAAAGGAAAATTTTGTTTTATTTTTATTTCACTGTTTACTTTTATTTTTTGGTCCCATATCCATATAAAAGGGGATCATTTGGAAAGGTTTTCCTTTTAAAATTAAGAAGCCCAGAGCTCGAATTTCATCTGAGTTAGGAAATCTAACTTGAATTTTAAAACTCTGTGAAGGACATATGTCTAGCTCCAACCCCAGTAAATAGAGACACAAATAGAAATAAGCTGGACACAGACTCCCAGCCCTTTGCTGGAGAAACAGGCCAGGTATATTACTTTGGGTACAAAGGAAGGCTAGATGAAATTTAATTGGAATTTCTATTGATGTCACTTGAATTTCATGTTTAAAGGTATTACATTTTTTTCACTAACAGTATAAAACATACTTATGCTTTATTGAGACGGGAAAGCCATTGAAATCCTGAGAATAACAAGATGTTTGACTAAATGCATCACCTAGCCATCCTTCAGAACTTTAAGCAAAAGAAAATAAATTAATTAAAACAACAAGCCATCAATTAGGCCAGTGCGGCTTATGAAATGTTTGGAGCTTTGGAGGTAGTGCTTCGCAAATCTAGCTAGCAAAAGGTTTTGAAAACTATGCTAGCCTTAAGATTAACTCTATTTTGTGAAAAAGAATGCATTTCAAATATTAATATCCTACATTAATATTTAAATACTCATTTAAAAACCCATTTTTAAAATAGCTCAGATAAGGATTTTTTACAACCTCATTTGTATGACAGACTGTTGCACACAGTGGCTCCCATACAATTCTAAAAAGGGAGCTGAGATTCCCAAGCACACCAGACATATTTTTATGCATCTAGATTTCTAAATAAATCATATGTGTTAGGTCCTCTTAATGACCTGATGTATGGTAGTCATTTTTGTTGTAGAATCTGTTTCATTCATCCATGGGTAAAAGTATGTTTTGCTTTTAGCATTCATGTATTCACTTGACAAATATTTATCAAGTATCTATAACATGTTGGACATTGACTTGACACTAAGGATACAGCAGCAATCAAAACACTTTGAATCCTTTGCTTATGAAGCTTAGATTTGGGTACGTGGAGGCAGGCAATCAACAAAATGGGTACACATATGCATGTGTGTGTGTATGTATAGAGAGATGGAATCTCACTGCATCACCCAGACTGGAATGTAGTGGTGCGATCATGGCTCACTGCAGCCTGGATCTCCTGACTCAAGTGATCCTCCCTCCTCAGCCTCCCAAGTAGCTGAGACTACAGGTACATGCCACCATGCCTGGCTAATTTTTTAAGTGGAGATGGGGTTCTGGGGTTCTCATATGTTGACCAGGCTAGTCTTGAACTCCTACCCTCAAGCAATCCTCCTGCCTTAGCATACCAAAGCTCTGGGATTACAGGCGTTAGCCACTGTGCCTGGCCAACACATATGGATATTATAGCGAGTGTATTGGAAGGCAATAATTGTTAAAAGATGGATCGGGAAAGAGGATAAGGAGTAGGGCTGGGGAGGGGTCTAGTATAACTAGAGGGGTCAGGGTGAACTCGCTGAGAAGGTGACATTTTAGACCTCAAAGAGATGAGGGTCCACCAGACACATTCTGTGGAGGAGGCCTGCCATGCTTGGAGGAGAGGATCTGGTATGTTCTGCAAAGAGTGAGGAAGCCAGTGTCCCTCGCAGGGAGTCACTGGTGGGGCAATGGCCCGCACGGTCATGGGGCCAGGAGCTTGAGGCTATGCAGACCGTGGTAAGGACTTTGGCTTTTACTCTGAGTGATAAGGAGAGGCAGCCTAGGGTTTGAGCATCGGAATTTCATGATCTGACTTACATTTTTGAAGGATCCCTTGGGCTAGTGTGTTGAGAAGAAATTGGAGAGCCAGTATAGGAAAAAGGAGGCCAGTTAGGATATAAGTGTATTAATCTAGCAGAGAGATGGTGCTGGTTTGGGCCAGAGTGCAGATGGTACAGAGGGTAAAATGTGGTTGGGTCCTAGACATATGGATGTTCCAGCAGTATGACAGAAAAAAGAACTCCATATATATGCACTCAGTCATAACAAAGGTCTAATACCCAGAATCTATAAAGAACTTAAACAATTGAATGAGCAAAAACAACCCCATTAAGAAGTGAGCAAAGGACATGAACAGAAACTTCTCAAAAGAAGACATACAGCAGCCAACAAACATGAAAAATGCTCGTCATCACTAATCATCAGAGAAATGCAAATCAAAACCACAATGAGATACCATCTCACACCAGTCAGAATGGCTATTATTAAAAAGTCAAAAAACAACAGATGCTGGTGAAGCTGTGAAGAAAAAGGAAAGCTTATACACTGTTGGTGGGAATGTAAATTAGTTCATTCACTGCAGAAAGCAGTTTGGAGATTTCTCAAAGAACTTGAAACAGAGCTACCATTTGACCCAGCAATCCCATTACTTAGTATATACCCAAAAGAACATAGATTAGTATAACAAAAAGACTCATGTACTCATCTGCTCACTGCTGCACTATTCACAATAGCAAAGACACAAATCAGCCTAGGTGCCCATCAACAGTGGATTGGATAAAGAAAATGTGGTACATATACACCATGGAATACTGCACAGCCATAAAAAGAATGAAACCATGTCCTTTGCAGCAACATGGATGCAGCTGGAGGCCATTATCCTAAGCGAATTAACACAGGAACAGAAAACCAAATCCTGCAGATTATCACAAGTGAGCGTTAAATATTGATCACACATGGACATAAACATGGGGACAATTGATACTGCAGACTACTAGAGGAGGGAGGAAGAGAGAGTGGTGTGGGTTGAGAAACTACCTATTGGGTACTATGTTCACTACCTGGGTGCAATATTCTCAGGTAACAAATCTGCACATGTATCTAAAACAAAAGTAGAAATAAAAGAGAGTGCATTGGCTAACAACTTAAAAGGATATTGCTTCAGGCACAGCTGGATCCAGAGACACAAACAATGTCATGAACATTCAGCCTCTTTTTCGTTGTTCAGGTAGCTTCATTCTTAGGTATTGTTGGCTTCATTCTTAGGTAGCTCAGCAACACCAGCAGGAAAACAATTTCTCTTTCCCAATAGTTAAGAGTCAAAGTTAAGATTAATGCATTAACCTGGTTTAGGTCATGTGCCCATGCCAGAATCAAATACTGTGGCCATGGGAGATAGAATAACTTTTTGGCCAGTTGAAGATTGCATGTTTCCTTTGCTGTTCGAATTTTTGCTGTTGCTCATAGCCCTGTGAACCTATTCATGATCCAGCACACAGACGTACTCAAACAAGGCAAGAAGGAAGTCACTGCAAGGTTTGTGTCAGTAGCCCGTGTGAAAGCTGCTCATAACCTTACTGATATATCGTGTCATCCCTGTTACTTTCACAGTTTCAGGGGTTTCCATGAAAATACTGACTGTTAAGATTGTTAAGTAAGCTTTCTAGAGGAAGAATATAATTCCTCGAAATCCCGATTGTCTCACTTATAATTGCAAAGTATTCAGCCTCACCCCAAGGGTGTCACAGCATGACAGCAGGTGAAGTTGGTCTTATAAGTAAGTACATTCCAGAGTTTCTTCTATTGTGTGTCAATCTATAACTCCAACCTTGTATTTCTATCAGAGCTGCAGATCCATCTCCTCCTGCATCATGACCTTTGTAATCCAGTGGTTGACCAGACACCTGGATTACAAACGCAACTCATCTAGCACCAAACTCTTTATCCTCTCCTTTTTCTTCAACACCTCTGAGTCTACCACACCCCACTCCACATCCGATCTTTTCATTTCCCCATTTTGAATGGTGGCACTGCCTTCTGTGCAATCACTTAGGACTGGAACCAATGAGCCAGTCTTAGTGTCCACCTTCTCCTCCACTGTCTTCATTGCTACCCACTTCTCTAGAGTCCTGCCTTTAGTCTGGTGTCCCTATAATTAGACTCATACCCCAAGCCAGGATGATGCATCTAAGCTGTGAGCACAGGCATGTATTCCCATACATAAAAAGCTTTGGTGATTCTTCCTTGTTGGAGTACCTGAGGCTGGCTGTGAGCTGGCGCCTCCCTACCTGTCTGTCTTTGCTCACACTCTGTCTCCTTAGCAGATGGTTAGTGCTCCAATCATATATTTCTTATGGTTCCTTAACCAACCATCATTTGCATCACTGCTTAAACTTTTGTTCCTCTTTGAATTTCCTTTTTTCTCTAGTGTGTGTGATGAAAACCAGCCTGTTCTGTCTACGCTCAGGTCAAGTGCCCCCCTCTTCTCTGAACCCTTTTCTGGCCCCACCTCAACTAACACTCTGTCACTTATGGGCCTCCACCACATTCTGGGAAGCTCTTCTCTCAGCCTCTGTACCATGTTAGGGAATTTTGTCCTCTCCATGCCTAATATCCTTTACCTGACTGTAAGCCTCACTGGAGGCAGAGACTGTGTCTTACTCATGCTTTTTCTCCCAGTGGCTCACAGTTATTAGCATGTAATTAATGTTTCTAAAGTGAATGAGTGCATTTGTTTTTCTGAGAAAGTTGTTGACTCCACTGTTTCCTCTGAAGGTATAGTTGATGTGATTGGACCATGTTATGAGCTGAATTGAATCCCCCCAAATTCATACATTGAAGCCCCAAACCCCAACGTGATAGCATGTGGCCGTGATGCATTTTGGGGTAATTAGGTTTAGTTGAGGTCATGAGAGGGGGGCCCCCATGATGGGATTTGTGTTCTTATGGGAAGAGGAAGAGAGACCTGAGCTCTCTTACCACAAGGTGAGGATACAGGGAGAAGAAGCGATCAGCAAGCCAGGAAGAGAGCCCTCATCAGGAACCACATCTGCCAGCATCTTGATCTTGAACTTCACAGCCTCCAGAACTCTGAGAAATAAATGTCTGTTGTTTAAGCCTCTAGTCTATGGTATTTTGTTCTGGCAGCCTGAGTTAAGACAGGTCACATGGTACAAATGTGTGTTGGGAGGTTGCCCGACAATGTATACTGACTGAGGAACCTTAGATAGCAGCTTCTCTGAACTGCATTCCTGACGATGAACATGCCTCTGTTCAGGTTATCATGAAAGCAAATTGTCTTGGGTCTTGTTTTCCTAATCTCATAATTAGGGGACTTTGATTAGAAGATCTCTAAGGTCACTTTGAGGGTTAACACTCTATGTTTATAGGTCTGTATTAGTTTTAATGATACTTGTTTTGCAATAATAAAATGATGTCTAGGGAAGTGTAGGATAAAAACCAGAATAACTAAAAACTTAGTTATGAAAAGGAAGGCAAGGTTTTCCATAATGAATTGCTTATAAAAACTACCAAAGATGTTTGTTTGGTCAGGTGAAGAGAAGTAGAGTAATTTAAAGTATAGAAGATTTCCTTTGTTTAAGGATGCAGTTATTAATGATAACTCTATGTAACAGAAGATTTTTCCAAGAGGTGATTATATTAGGCATTAAAAGCTGTTCACATCTCAAGTAGGTCAGTATCAAAGTGTGGAATTTCTAATCTCTTGTCATGTGATGTATTTATAAGGTGCTGATAAAACTCTCACGGGTCACAAATTTATCATGTGAAATTTTCAGTTCAAAATCATATGTATGTAATGACATAGAATAAAACAGAAGTACTCAGAATTAACATTTTAATATATGGTACAAGTCTATTTGTGTCTACATAAATAGCTATACATATAAATAATGTATATTTATTTATAATGACAAATTTATTTAAATATAGAATTATATGTAAAACTATAAATTTATAACAATTACACATATAATTATAAATTTACTGTACTTTTATATCTATATTTACATATACTTTTATAAATTCATAATTTTATATTTATAAAATAATTATTACTGACCTCCCAATTCATCAGTATCAGGAGGCTGTTCAATATCAAGAAAACTCTGTCCAGCCCTGCATATTTTCAGCATTTTTATTTTGCTATGCTATTTCCCTGCAATTGTAATATGTCAGTTATATCATGGGTTGAAGCTACAAAAACAGTCACCTTTCTAGCCCTGTTTCAACCTTGATAGTCATTCCCTTGGGCAGAAGACTCTTGCCTAATACATCTTTGTTAGCCCGTAAAGACTAGTGAGATGTCTTGCCAGGAGGCACTGGAAACCAGTACATATTTATTTAACAAATTGGTTTGAAAATGAATAAACAACCACAACAGAAGTTGACTAGAGTACTAGTAACGCTGGAATACAACACAGTGAAAAAGAAGCAGACAGTGGATTACAGTGGTTCAGTCTGAATGTAGAGTGAGCCCAAACTTCACATTTCAGCTCGGCCATTTTACAAACTAAATAATTTAGGGCAAATTACTTAATCTCATTCAAGCTTATTTTTCTTATCTATAAAACAAATGAGCTGCTCTGAAGGTAAAATGAGATAATGCTCAGTAAAATTTTTAGCACAGAGTGTACTCTGATAACTTTTTAAGCTATTTTTATGAAAAGTAACAATTGCAGAAATAGTAAGTTAATAAAATCATATAGGCCTCCTTTTTTGTTAATTATTGGCATTTTCACTAAAGAGATGTGATTTTAGGAACTGCTTTGGTAAGAAAGGGGAGATTTGAAGTCCTGAGGGGCGGCATTCCAGGAGCAGGGTATAGCCTATGAAGGTTGGAAGGTAGGGCTTGGAAGGACCAACAGATGTTCTGGACATCTGGGAATTTCCAGACAAGTTAACTGCACACAGAAATCTAGAAGAGAACTTTAATCTGGACATAAATGCATTAGGAGGCTCCAAGTGAGCTCTTGGAAGAAGGAAGCCATAATCAATGCCTTATGCAGAAAAGTAACCTGGCCACCAGCATAAGGAATGAGCAAAGAGAAGGCAGTTTTGAAGGAAAATCCTGAGCTAAGGTTAGGAAGGGACCCACTAAGTCACTGACCCCCCAGCATCAGAATTATGAGTTTAGAAGGATAAACAGCAGGAATTGGCATTTGGGCAGGGTGACACCTTTACAAGGAGGCTTCCTCTGGGAAATTCTCCAAGAGCTTTGAACATCTGAGTGTCATGACATCACTTTGTACTATAATTGTGTATCTGCTGTTGTCTCCTCTGGAGAGTGCGATGTAGGACATTGGAACTCACTGAGCTGTTATTTGGAAGTGTGCCCAGTGGGGCTGTAGCTGTGAAGATGGAAGCGCTTGAAGGCCTCACAGCTGGAGTCGAGTAGGGTGTGAGTAGACACGTGGACAAAGGGTTGCATTGATGATTATACTTTATTCCTATAGGGAGCCAAGAAGGATTGTTAAAGCAGGAGTATGATATGAACATAATTGCACTTACAAGTACCTCTTTGCTAGAGTCGTGAAGGATAGATAGTAGAAGACTGATGGCAGAGACACCAGAAAATAAGTCATTAAAATTTCAGGTCACAGGTAAGGCCTGCCTGTTGTCTTAGTCCATTTGGCTGCTATAAAACATACTGTAAACTAGATATTTATAAACAATAGAAATTTATGTCTCACAGATCTGGAGTCTGGGAAGACCAATGTTAAGGCACTGTCAAATTCAGTGTCTAGCAAAGACCGCTTTCTAGTTCAAGATGGTGCCTTCTTTCTGTCTTCAAATAGTAGAAATGGTGAGGGATCTCTTTTGGGCCTCTTTTATAAAGGGACTAATCTCATTCATGAAAGGCTTCATCCTCATGACCTAATGACCTCCCAAAGGCACCACTTCCTAACACCATCACATAGGGGTTACAATTCAAACGTGTGAAGTTGGAAGGAACACAAACATTCAGACCATTGCAGGTTGGCTAAGAAATTGGTGAGGGGAAGAAGAGTAAGGAATGGATTATAGTGATGCCTTAGAAGATGAATTCATGGAAACCCACAGCCAGTGACAGGCCTGGATTCAGATAAAGATGTAAATTTGTTAGAAGAAATCAAAGGGAGTTTTCACTTTCACTGACGTCATTTTTTCATTTTATTTTGAAGTAGGAAGCAAAGGCAGGTGATGAGAATAAGGAGGCTAAAGCTGGACTAAGGGGCCTGAGGTTGTGCAGAAGGTTTGGGATGAGAGAGGGCATATATCCAAGTCAACTGAGATGAATATCGTGCAGCTCTGATACACTGATGTGCATGGTTTCAGGAGTGAAGCAAGTTGAAGGTTGAGTTGATGTAGGTTTGGAGATTTATAGAGAATGTCAGGAAAAAAACAGCCTGGCTAAGCAGGTGTTCAGTATTTGTTGAACGAATAAATGCTTGCCTGGACACTGTTTAAAAGGAATTTGTTAGAGATATAGCGCAAGAAAATAAAGATCTAGAAACAGGTAACGAATCTTATTTCCTAAGACATCTTTATCAGAGAAGCCTCATGTGACCCAGAGTAGGTTCAGTGCCGTCTTGTATGCCCCATGGCACTTGGTGCCTTCCCTTCATTGGATTTTGCTTATCTATCATTTAGAAGTAGGAAATTCATGACTATTTGTGTGATGTCACCATCCCCAGGGATCTGTCATTTCTGTTTTGTTGACATTGTATCCTACGTGCTGACACACAGTAGTCCCTCCATCAATCTATAGGGCTGGATACGTAGATGTTAATGGAGGGAATGGCATGCATTTTTTAAATATTTTGTTGCTTGTTGGTCTCTCATAAGGTTTTGTGAATTGCTTTAGTTAGCAAGAAGACTGGTAAATTAAATCACAAATGGTACTTTATTGGAATATAGTCTCTCTGGCTCATAAGGAAGAGAAATTTGTGTAATTACATCAAAATTATATGGATATTACACAGTGATTAGATAAATAAATATAAAACTCTATAGCTTCAGGGCAACTTAAACCTAGCCTCTGTAATAATTACACTTAACTTTGACATTATTTGTAGTTTCCTTTTTCCCCTTATCACACGTTTTATCATACTGTTTTAAACTGGATAATGCTCAAAAGTAGCACATGATGTGTATTATTATAGAAATTAATGCTTGCCTTAATAACAGATGCTTTCTACTTGGGGCTTGAAATGAAGAAGCTGATATTTTCCTAGAATGCATCTAGTAGCAATTTTGTTACTAAAACTGAAAAAAAAAAAAAAAACTTTTTAAGTATCAAATATGTCCGGTCTGTGACATGTCAGATTTCTGAATTCTTACACTGCTATTTCCTATAGAAATCTGGAAGTGTGTTATTAAAAGTTAAACTGTTGTGTAGATTGTCTACCTAATTTCATAATGTTTAGTTTAATACATATGAAATATATGTCACATCTACTATGTGGTCTTTATATCTTAGTTATATTTAGAATTTTGATCAATAGATTTCTGTAGAGCATTACTGAACTTTCCCTTTTTTAATTATCTTATTTTACATCATAAAATGTGATTTTATTTAACAGCACAATTATGTTCTTCAAAAATGAGTCCATCAAATGAAAACATTCATAAATTCAAATCAGAATGAAATATAAATGCAAATTTTGAAAACCAAATCACTGTTTATATTTTTAAATATTCTATATTTCCTCACCTTAAAAATTGGATGCTATTCACAAGTCTCACTAAAGAATATTTTTGTTCAGCTAACATCAAACTGTAGATTATTTACATAGTGAGTTACATACTACCTATCTTTTCCTCTGCCAAGCTGTATTCCAGACTGTCATAATTAATTAAGTAGGTGAATGAATCTCTGATGGGTTGCACGTCTGTTTCTATACTTCTCAGAGAGTTTCTCTCTTCCACTGTATTATAAAAAGCCAAATAAATTGGGTCTCTATTACTACTCCAGGTTATTATGAAAATAAACATCTGGTTTTACCTTCAGAAAGTAGCATTATTTGTTCACAATTAAAGATATGCATTTGTACATTAGCCTAAAATTTAGTTTATGAATAATGAGATTGTTATATAACTCATTCTGCAAGAATATTGTCAAACAAAAAAATCTGTATCTGTCTTTCTCACTGAAATATTGTGAGAGTTAATGAGACATTTGTGGTTAGATTGTGCAATCCTTTCAGGAATCTCAAAGTAAGAACAAGATAGCACTTCCTTTTGAAAGGCATATGTTTTACTGTCAAACCAAACCTAAAGCAGTCAGAATGATACACATTTCTGAGTTAACTTCCTGCTTTCTTGGACATTTCAAAATTATTGATATTCCAGTGTGACAGAAGCCCAGTAATGAAGGAACCATGTAGGTGGAGAAAATTATTACCCAACTTTCAGTCAAATGATAGAACACGGATATATAATATTCAAAGAAAAGAAAGTGAGAAGCTGAAGTCATGCATAAATTAAAATCTTCAAAACAAATTAACAAACTGGAGCCTTACCTATGTCTTACTTATTCCCTAATTTTAAGTTAGACACTAATAGAGGTCCAGTAACTAATCGTATTCACTTATCTAGTACTTGGTATGTATTTTCATCTTAGGAACATCAAAATAAAATAACTTGCTGACTGCTTTTTATTATTGATCAGGTTCAAGACAGAAAACTGGGAGTCACTTCTGATTCCTCCCTTTCCCCTCATCCTCCCCTTCCAAGAGATTGGTGAGAAGTTTTGATGTCATCATCTCCAAACATACCTCAAATTCCTGCCCTTCTCTCTCTCCTGTCCATGGGTACCCCATCATCTCTCCTGTCCATTGCTACTCCATCATCTCTTGCCTTAAATACTGCAACCGACCTTCTTGTCACTCCACTGTCTCTCTTGCCACCCACCTCCCCCCACTATTCCATAGCCACAAGAAGTGTAGGTGAGCTTCAAATGTCACTCAGATCTTATCGCTCCATGGCAAAGACTTTCCATTGCACTTATTTTAACAACTCTAAGCTCTTTTCCTGGCCCCTGTCTGCCCTTTGCTTCCAAGTTCTGTCCATTTTGGTATTCCTTCCGTCACTTCAAACCTTGACCATTTCCTCCTGGAGGTCCTCTGCATGGCATGGCTCGCTCTTTTCCATGACTTAGGTCTCAGCTTAAATGTCACTATGTTCAAAAGGTTCTAGTTGACCCCTTATGTAAAGCTGGTTGAGACCATTTCCCTCCCTGCTTCATCCTCTCAGTTGTAATTTATTATGGTGAATGCTATTAATGTATCAAAAAGTATCTCCCTTCATGCATTTGCTGCCAATTTCCATTGTTTTTCTGCAGGTTTGTTGCATGTGAGCTCTCTGAGGGCGGGAAGCTGGCTTACACGTAGCACCTTGGAGTAAATGAATGAACGGTCAAATGAAACGTGCTCATAGCCTGGATGCACTAGAGGTTCATGCCTAGCACATTTCTATAAAATTAGTTGGATGTGAGGTTTGACAAGTGGCCTTTTCACTCTGCCTGCTGCCATGCTAGGCAAATAGTGTGAGTTGCATTGTTAGTGAAAAGGGCCTCAGTTTCCTCACCGGAAGCAAAAGAAATGAGAGCATATAATCACCAAAATTTCAGCTCTAAAATCTCCCAGGCTGTGCAGATGCCACCTATCTCCAAAATTGGCTTAAAATGCCACATGGAGGTAAGGAGTCTCTTCCTGAAGGAAAGAATGAGCACAGTGTGAGGAGGGTGTCTGCGGGAGCGCACTGATAATCAGAGCTGCTGTGGGTGTATACTTAGGTTCTATAGGGGAGTTCATTTTGCGGAAGCTGACTACATTGAACATGCCAGGGACCACCTGGTCCCCCCTTCTCATTTGACAAGAATCCCAGCTACTGATGAAAAAACCAACTGCTTTCCTATGTAGTGAACAAGCATGATAATGTTTATGCAGTTTCCCAACCTCTCTTCCCCCACCCACTTTCACCCCTCCTCACTTCCTCACCCAAGAAGAATCATGCCAGATAGATATCAGATTAAGAAAATGCTTCTCATTAGTTGTCTGCTCAAAACAACTTTGGAAGCAATCCTAGAACATCCCTTTGTATCTTCTCAGCCCTTTATCTCTTGAAAGTTGTTGAGAGAGCTAAATTAAAGTTGCCTGCCATTAATCCTTGAGCTCAACACTGTAAATCAAAGGAATGAAATACTTCTCATCACAATTCAGATCCCAAACAGGTAAAAATCACAACATAAAACAAAATTTAATACTGGCATTGCCCCTGTCACCTAAGCCATATATCCTGACTGAAGTAATCAGCAAGGGGCAGGCTTGTACTGTAACTCAATAATTGTTTCAGTGGCTGTGGGTTTTGTAAATACATTCTGTTTTTGACATCCCCATACTAAAAAGTTTGGGTAAAGATGTGGACATCGTTTTTACTTGGTTCTTAAAACGGATAGTTTAGATCCAGTCTCCATGACTCTTGCAATTTCACTTTGACAGCTTCCTTAACACAAATTCAGGTTGTAAAGACTGAACTCTCTTCACTGTCACAGAGCGCTCTTGGGGAAGGCTTTTTATTTGCAAGTTGCATTTGACTAGCGTTTTAGAGAGGGAAGGTGGCAAAATAAAGAATCGAACAATGAGTCAAAGGAGCTAAGCCCTGCTCCGGGGCCCTGATATTGATTTGTGGAGCCTTGTGTCATCTTCCGTATCTTGGCTTCAGCTCTTCCATTTACAAAATATGGATCATGGACCATACTGTCAACCTGTGTAACCCATGAAGTCACTTTTTATAGATAAAGAGCGAGCACTGATCAAATGTGTCAGCCTCTTACAACCACAGCAGCATTATGAAGATCTGTAAGTGAGCATTTACAGAGCTTCCCAAACACCTTGGGAGGAAGCCAGTCAGTCTCCGAGCCTAGAGGATGTATCTACAACACAGAACTAAAACCACTGCAGTGTCAGAGACCCCAGTGCCCTCACCGTCACCTCTCCTGGGATCACACAGTCACAGAACTTGTGCATCCTCCTCCAGAATCGCACCCCAAATTTCAGAGGTGCACATAAATGGGGTAAATATTTTACTGGAGAATGTGGGTCAAAAGGAAAGCAACCTGTCTCCAAAGTAAATCTTATGGAATAAGGTTTCTAATATTGTGAAAAACCCAAACTAACCATTCTTTCCTAACAAATACCCCTAAAGATAGGGGAGGCACAAGGGTCTCTGCGATTAAGTCCTGCCATGTTGCAGCTTTTATTAGGTTGCAGAAGCAGCTCTTCCCTTCCCCGAGTGTTTTTGCATCCTTCAGGCCCCTATAAAGAGGAGCCAGCATCTGTTTGGTGCCACCTTTTCTCCTCCTTCCTTGTGTCTCTTCGTCCACTCTGTCACCACGGGGCTCACTGTTTTCTTAAAAGACACCTAGATCCCAGGCCCTAAGGCCTCTCTCACTCTGTAGCGCGTGTGGTCATGAGTGCTCTGACCTGCATGTGAGGACGGTTAGATGACAGAGGGCAGTCAGATGACAGACGGCAGAACACTGGGTCAGAGATCCGAAACCCAGCAAGCGGCCCTACTTCTGCCTGTCACAGGTTTTAAGACTTTGGCGAGTCTCAAATTTTGAAGACCTGGGTTCCCTCATCTATAAGATGAAGAGATTGGCTTCAGTGATGTTTGAGATCTTTTCTACCTTGCACCGATTCATTATAAAATAATAGACATCCTCTGACTCCTATGGGCCGGTCAAGGGTTGAAGCTTCTGAAGGCCAATTATTCCTCTGCCATCTGACTTGCACATGTAGCAAAGTCTCTACAGATTGCCTACTTCAGTCATCTGATGGCATTTACTTCACAGATTCTTCTGGAATTTTTCTTCTTTCAACTGGCTATTTATCATGGTCAAAACCCTTATAGTCGACTATGATCTAGATAAGCAAATGCCCTCTCTATTAAGAATAGTATTCAGTTACCTATTTTTGCAACCACATTGACTGAGCTTCATCTCTGTTATAAATCATAACCAGAACAGATGATCTCAGTGCCTCCCCAGCATTTGCATTTGGATATGTTAGTAGAAGACCCCTTATCCCCCAGTTCCACACGCACAGCACTCATTGAAGTGAAAGCGTAAGAGTCTCCCAGATTGAAAGATGAGAAGATCCCATAACACATCTGTGAGTCTGGACATCTCAGTTGTCTTTCCATAGATTTTTAGACGGTGTGATCATACAGAGGACTGAAGAATTGTCTGCTCTATATTTTCCTCAGCGTACTGGTCTGGTATGTCTAACACTCTGTAATAGTAAGCAATGTGCTCTAATATATGAGAATTCTGAAAAAAAAATAATAGCTTCTGTAATGATTCTTTGAATTTAAATGCTTATTATGGCATTTAGGAATCCCGGTTATAAAGCATGTTTTAAACATGTTTTATCCACGATGTTATACTTTTGAAGAAGCTGTGATCTCAGGAAGAAGAAATAGGTTACAAGTGTTCTCTATCATGGAGAAACTTACGTTTAACACTGTAACACAAGGAAAGAAAAAAAGTGTAGAACATGGACTACAAACATTGTTCCCAGTATGGTAAAGTGATGCTGATGTTGGTGATTGCTGTGGATTTTTTAACTCTAACGTCAGTCCTCAACCTGACTCTGGCACTGATCGGTCATGAGGCAGCTGATGACTCCCTGCCCCTCTCTGGCCTCAGTCCCTTGGCTGTAGAATTAGTAAAAGGCGATCTGCCCTAGCTAGTTCACACTGTGGACTTGAAAGCCAAATGAGAGAATAGATGCGAGTCTGTTGCAGGTGTAATGCAATCCTTCCGTCTAATGCGAGGCCTGGTTCCATTTCATGCATGATCACCTTCGGTTGTGACGGCAGCCCTTGCTGATGGGACCTCTCTCAGGGGTTTGCATTCACCCCCCACCTTTAGCACTGAATGTCAGGCGGGTGATTCCCAACCTTGCTCTGTAGCAAGCCAGGCAATTCTTTTACTGAAATGTCATTTTGTCTTTAAAGTTGTAAGTCTTCTTTCTTGAGATTCCCTTTTACCAGTTTTTTTCTCCCCAAAGTAGCTGTTGCACAATTTTCTACTTTATTCAAGGTTATTCGGCATATTTATGTTGTAGTAAGTCATTGTTTCAATAAAGGACTAAAAAAGTGTTAGAAACTCAATTGTCCTGCTTTGCCCAAAGCCTTAATGTGTGTGTGTGTGTGTGTGTGTGTGGATGCACGTGCACACTGTTACAGGGATCTTTTGCAGAACAGTAAAAATAACTATGGGGGTCCCATTAGGTAGTCAGAAGGAGTTAAATGGACTCTACAAAGTTTATTACTGTCAGGAGAGAATAGATTTTCAGAAAAAATAAAGAGAAGGAAACAAATCCCAAAGCTACAGATTTCCCCACAGTATTTAAACTCTCCTCAGTAATTATTTTCTAAATTTTCTCAGGTACCCTTTTTCATCTGAAGTGTTGGTCGAAAGTTCTGAAGAAGAATTGACTTCAAGTAACATAATAATTATGAAACAGAAGAAAAGGGCCCTGCTGACTTGCCAGGACAAGCAAAAGAGAAAATTGCCTGCCTGTCATGGGGCTCACTCAAGTATTTCAGTTCCGACATAAATGTCCTTTCCCATTGCAAATGGAGGGCAGCTGCCACCATATGCCACCTCTGTGGTAAACATAAGTAGTGCAGCAATATAATGAATAGCAAGCCATTTTCATTTTTAAAATTTCAAAAAGGAATATGCTTTTTCACAAAAATTCAAGGTGTAATACCAAAGTAAATTGTGCAAAATACAGCAGTATATCAATGTGATTCCACTTTAAGAAAGCCAAAATACAAAATTTTATACTTGAAAATTAACGTTACTCTCATCACAAATTATTTGCTTATATTTCTTTATAGTACTTTAAGAATTGTGGTCTCACCTACTTCATTCAAAATGATTCATCTTACAACCAGTCTTTTCCTGGGATCTGGTATACACCACTGAAAATACGTACTAAATTGGTTCCCCAAATAAAAATATGATTTGTTACTTAGAATTTTCTGCCTTTTTCCTCTTTTCTATTAAAGTGCATTCTGTTTTCTTAAATAATAATGATATTAGTAATTGCTAACAAATGTGATGCTTAGTGTATTGTCAAGAGCTTTATATTTAATCATGAATAATCTTATCAGGGAGACATCATTATCTCCATGTTACAGATGGAAAAAATGAATCATAGAAAGATCCGTCATTTGCCTTTCTCATAACTTGTTAGTGATGAGTGGGACTTGAACCCGGAAATCCTTCTCCAAATCTGTGGTCTGAGTCACTGTCCTGTCAATTAGGGCTCAGTAGCAATGGCTGTTTTGCCACGGGCTTGCTGTGGCTGACTATGACAGCAAAGAGCTGTCTCTGGTACTCAAGGTCTGACTCTCTGTGGTACTCAAGATCTGACTTTTCTGACTTTTGCTGAGAACTTTGTGGAAAATATGTGAATGTGGAGGAATTTCAAGAGAGTCCCTGAAGTAATCTGAGCTGGCTTTGTTGTGTTGTTCTCTCTGCCTTCTTGTCTGGACCATGTCTACCAAGGCGTCCAGATGGGAAGTCCACGTTGGCTGAAAGACCGAAAATACATAAGCCAATAGATGGTAACTCAAGCTGTGCAAGGCACCCAGCCACCGTCATGTAAATTACTACCATGATCTAAGCTTAATTATCATAGTCAGTACTAATGAAAAGACAATGTTGTAAATATAAATTGGCCCTGATGTGTGGCGAATGATTAGTATGTATTACAACTTGCTAAATCGAAAACATGTCTTAAAATACAAGGTTACGGTATTGCAATAAGTACTAGAGAACTCTACAAGAAAATTAATCATCTGCTCTTTACCACAATTCACTTGTACAGGATATCTATTCTTTGTGTTTTGTTTCACACTTGAATGCAATAAAGTGTTTATGAAGCACAAAGCACTCTGCTCATTTGTCAAGTTTTACTTTAGCTTTTCCATTTTATTTTTGCTCTCTATACCACTTTTCCTGGAGATAAGTTTGCTGACGTACAACGTAATCATTTTTTCTCTTAGTTACCCAATTCTGCTCCATAATTTTAATTTTTATATATTCAAAATTAGTTTCAATTACCTCAACACTTTAAATTGATTTAGCTCTGGTTTTAGAAAAGAATTCAAATAAAATCTTTAGCAGGTCTTTCTCTCCCTCCCTTTTTCCCTCCCTTTTTCTCCCTTTTACCCCTCCCTCCCTCCGTCCCTTTTTTCCTTCCTTCTTTCCTCCCTCCTTCCCTCCCTTCCTTCTTCCTCCTTCCCTCCCTCCCTCCCTTCCTTCCTTCCGTCTCCCTCCCTCCCTTCCTTCTTCCTCCTTCCCTCCCTTCCTTTCCTCCCTCCCTTCCTTCCCTCCCTCCTTTCCTTCCCTCCCTCCCTCCCTCCCTTCCTTCCTTCTGCAAATATGATTCAAGTCCTACCATACCAAGTACTGTGCTTTGAATACAAAGATGAGAAGTTACAAATCTGCTCCTTCAGAATTTGCACATCCGGTGAGGCTATTGGCAGAATGTGCTGGAAAGGGCTTGGTGTGAGATGGGATTTGAGACAAGAGCAGAAATTCATGGAGGTAGGCAGGGCAGGGAAAGCTGAGCAAAAACAAACACAAAGATGAACAGAGCAAAGTGTCTGTTTGAAAAGAGTTATATTGCTATGTATAAAGCAATACGTATACTGGCATATGTGTAAAGATGTTTATGGCCTGTCACGGTGGCTCACGCCTATAATCCCAGCACTGAGGCTGAGGCGGGCAGGTCACGTAAGGTTAGGAGTTCAAGACCAGCTTGGCCACGGTGTGAAACCACATCTATACCAAAAATACAAAAATTAGACAGGCATGGTGGCAGACACCTGTAATCCCAGCTACTCGGGAGGCTGAGGCAGGAAAGTGGCTTGAACCTGGGAGGCGGAGGTTACAGTGAACCAGGATCGCGCCATTGCACTCCAGCCTGAGCAATAAGAGTGAAACTCCATCTCAAATAAAAAAGATGTTTATAACAAAATAGCCCTGAAACTATAAACAGCATGAATGCTCATCACTTAGAATATGGCTGAAGAAATTGTAGTATATTTCTATAAGAGAATGTTATATTTTATAGATATTTGAAAGAACACATTAAATTTGTGTTTACTGTCTTAGAAAGAAGTCCATAATGCACTTTTTAAAAACAAAAAACACAATGTGCTTTTGTTTAGAATACCAGTTTTATTTTAGAAAAACAAATACATCTTTCTCTGTCTCTCTCTGTCTTACACACACACACACACACACACACACACACACACACACACACATTGTAGACATAATTCTATATGATAGGATTAAAATGTATGAACAAATATACTCCCAGTTGTGGGGGATAAGTGAAGAGGATATGTGCAGGATACTAACTTTTTCTTCATGTAACTCTGCATTGTTAGACTTATTTTAATCAGCATTTTATTCTTTCTCATCTTAAAAAAAACTGTAGAAACTCCAAAGAGAAGTCTAGAAATGACATTCCCCAGAATTGAAGCAAAACAGTGATTACAATAGAGCATGACAAATTAAACACAGATTTTATTATTTAGTAAGAAAAGAAAATAATAAAAATTTAAACCCACCAAATAATAAAATGTTCTGTTCAACTAAGCAATTTCCTGTAGAACATTGATTTTTAACATTTTTAAGTGTGACTCATCCTTAGAAGAATTGGATGGAAAACATTTCCTGGGTAAAGGTGGTTAAGTTCTCAAATCCATAAATTGCATAGAATTGTATGAATTCTATGATCATACAATTCAACTGAATACCTGTTCTCCAGCCTCCTAGTTAATTATTTAATTAAAACCAATTGTAAATAAGGGAGTGCAAAATGTGTATTTGTTATATAGGTCCTTTTTCTCATTGTTTTGATAATAACCTGTCTTTATAATCACCTGCTTTCTTAGGACAAATATGTTTATGTCAGAATTAAAGCTTTAAAGCTAATTCAACCCCGCTTTACCAGTCCAAGATGCCTTTAGTCTTCTGTTAAGCTTGCCACTCCATTTTACTTGGGGTGAGGTGACATCTCATTGTGGTTTTGATTTGCATTTCCCTAATTATTAGACATGTTGGGCATTTTTTCATATATTTGATGGCCATTTTTGTGTTTTCTTTTCAGAAATGTCCATTCAGGTCTTTTGCCCATTTCTTTATTGGATTATTTATTTTCTTGCTATTGCATTGAATTCCTTTATATTCTGGATATTAACCCTTTGTCAGATGCATCATTTGTACATATTTTCTCTCATTCTGTAGGTTGTTTCTTCACTTTGTTGAGTGTTTCCTTGGCTGTGCAGAAGCTTTTCAGTTCAATGTAATCTCATGTGTCTACTTTTGCTTTTGCTGTCTGTATTTTCGAGATCTAATCCAAAAAATCCTTTCCCAGACAATGTTGTGAAGCCTCCTTTTGAGTGGTGCTGATAAATTAAAATTACATTTAAATTGTTTGATGAACTTTCATCTCTTATTAGACACTTGAAATTTCAGTATAATTTTATAATTTATCTGATTTGTTTAGCTTTACCTTGAGCTAAAATCACTTTTTGACTTATTCTCCTATCAGAATAAATAATGTATGCGGCAAAGAATATTAAAGATAGACTAATGAAGGTTTAATGTCATTGACATGCTTTCTATTTAATAGTAATTTGGAAGTTTACTTAAATAAAATAAATTCACAGGTATTAAGATTCTCCCTCAGAGCTTTTAGGGCCTAAAGTTGGTAAATAATATTCAGTCCGGAAAAACTGAAACTTAGAAATTAACAGAAATGAATACTAAACTGCCAAATATTTGTATTTAGAAAGAAGAAAGGCCTCAGAGTTTTAGAAATATATGTGGTTTAATGGTTGCATTTAATAAATGGTCAATATATTAGCTTCTTTGTTCAGCTAATTCATACTCTTAAGAAGGTTTAAGTTTTTCCCGGTACTAGTTCTCATCACAATTACATGAAACACACACACACACATGCACACGTGCGTGCACACACACACTCACATTTCCAGTGTAATAATTACTGGCATAAGTTAATTACACTGCATACAAATCTTGTGTCATTAGGCCCAGGTCGTAAGGGTATGACTAATACTCTTCAGTCAGTTCACCATTGTGTTACCTAGTCTCTGAAAAATAAGGATGAAAATGTTCATTACTCTGGCTTTTCAGTAGAGGCAGTTGAGATCTCATGTCTTTCTTGCCATATATTAAGAAAAAATGTTAATTAGGTGCTACCATGATGTTTTTCTACCAGGATTAAGTAAAGTTCAAAATGGATAAATATGGCAGAATTGGAGAATTAGAATAATACTCTTGTATTGTGCATTTGTTTGTTTGCTTTTCTGCTTAGAATTTCCAAGCATGTTTTTACATTAATATTCTCCATTTAAGAAACATCCTATGGAATAGTGACAGGGAGATATTGTTTTATCTACTCAATCCGCAGAGACAAAGCTAAATGCAGAAGGGTAATTTGCTCATTTAGGATCTGATGTTCTCAACCTTCCATCACTTATGTGGAATATATTTCATATTTGCCTGATACAAATATTGGCAATATATGACCCTGCCTTTAAGAATCTCATTAAATTTATCCATAATAAACTATACTCCAGGTGGTGTATAGTTTATCCATAATAATCTATACACTAAGTATAGAGTATACTCTATATAAAATATACCCTAGCAATCACTACAAATGGTGGCGATTGCTACAAGTTAAATGTCATAATAGAAAGCAGGAATGAGAACAATTACTTTCAAATTTTTTTATTTCAATAGTTTTTGGAGAACAGGTGGTGTTATGTTGCATGGAAAAGTTCTTTAGTGGTGATTTCTGAAATTTGAGTGCAGCCATGATCTGAGCAGTATACACTGTACCCAATGTGTAGTCTTTTATTCCTCAACCCCTCCCAAGCCTTTCCCTGAGTCCCCAGTGCCATTATAGCATTCTCATGCCTTTGCATCCTCATAGCTTGGCTCCCACTTATGAGTGGGAACATAACAATGTTTGGTCTTCCATTCCTGAATTACTTCACTTAGAATAATACTATCCAATTCTATCCAGGTTGCTGCAAATGCCATTATTTCTTTTGATGGCTGAATAGTATTCCATGGGGTGTGTGTGTGTGTGTGTGTGTGTGTGTATGTGTGTGTGTTTATATATACCAACCAATATATATACCAACCAAACACCACCTGTTCCCCAAAAACTACATACACATATTTATACACACATATGTACACACACACACACACACACACACACAGACTTCACATTTTCTTTATCCAATCATTGGTTGATTGGTTGTTGGGAATTTAGGCTGGTACTATATTATTTTTGCCATGGGAAATTGTGCTGCTATAAAGTCTTTTTCACAGAGTGACTTCTTTTCTTCTGAGTAGATACCCAGTAGTGGGAGTGCTCAATCATATGGTAATTCTACCTGTAGTTCTTTAAGAAATCTCCATACTGTTTTCCATAGTGGTTGTACTAGTTTGCATTACCACCAGCAGCATAAAAGCGTTCCCGGATTCCTTCTCTGGGTCCCCTCCAATGACAGCGTGGAAGCTGTTTCTCTCTCTGTCTCCCTCTCTCCATCTAATAAATGGATTTTCTGGGAAAAAAAAAAGTGTTTCCTTTTCACCACATCTATGCCAACATCTATTTTTTTTTTAAATTATGGTCATTCTTGCAAAAGCAAGGTGGTATTTCATTGTGGTTTTGATTTGCATTTTCCTGATAATTAGTGATGTTGAGCATTTTTCCATATGCTTTTTGGCCATTTGTATCTCTTCTTTTGAGAATTGTCTATTCTTGTCCTTAGCCCACATTTTGATGATGTTCTTTATTTTTTTCTTGCTGATTTGTTAGAGTTCCTTGTAGATTCTGAACATCTTATGTTGGATACATGGTTTGCAAATATTTTCTCCCACTCTATGGGTTATCTGTTTACTCTGCTAATTATTTCATGTGCTGTGCAGAAGATATTTAGTTTAATTATGTCCCATCATTTATCTTTGCTATTATTGCATTTGCTTCAGGATCTTAGTCATGAAGTCTTTGCCTAAGCCAATGGCTAGAAGAGTTTTTCTAATATTATCTTCTAGAATTTTTATGGTTTCAGGTTTTAGATTTAAGTCTTTCATCCATCTTGAGTTGATTTTTTTATGAGGTGAGACATGAGGATTCAGCTTCATTCTTCTACATGTGGCTTGCCAATATTCCCAGCACCATTTGCTGCAGAGGGTGTTCTTTCCCCCACTTTGTGTTATTGTTTGCTTTGTTGAAGTTCAGTAGACTGCAAGTATTTGGCTTTATTTAAGGGTTCTCTATTCTGTTCCATTGGTCTGTGTGCATATTTTTATACCGGTGCCATGCTGTTTTGGTGACTGTGGCCTTATAATATAGTTTGAAGTCAGGTAACATGATGCCTCCAGATTTGTTCTTTTTGATTAGTCTTGCTTTGGCTATGTTGGCTCTTTTTTGGTTCCATATGAATTTTAGGATTGTTTTTTCTAGTTCTGTAAAGAATGATGGTAATATTTTGATGGGATTGCACTGAATTTGTAAATTAGTTTTGGCAATATGGTCATTTTCACAATGTTGATTCTATCCATCTATGACCATAAGATGTGTTTCCATTTGTTTGTGTCATCTATGATTTCTTTCAGCAATGTTTTGTAGTTTTCTTTATAGAGGTCTTTCATGTCTTTGGTTAGATATATTTTATTCTTTAGTATTTTATTTTATTTTGTTTTGTTTTATTTGCAACTATTGCCTAAGGGATTGAGTTCTTGATTTGATTCTCAGCTTTGTTGCTGTTGATGTATAGAAGAGTTACTGATTTGTATACATCAATTTTTACCAGTTCTAGGAGCTTTTTGGATGAGTCTTTAGGGTTTTCTTGGTACACAATCATATCATCAGGAAACAGCAACAGTTTGACTTCCTCTTTACTGATTTGAATGCCCTTGATATTTTTTTCTTTTGTCTTATTGCTCTAGCTAGGACCTCAAGTACTATGTTGAATAGCATTGGTGAAGGTAGACATCCTTGTCTTGTTCTATTTCTCAGGGGGAATGGTTTCAACTTTTCCAACATTCAGTATAATATTGGCTGTGGGATTGTCATAGACGGCTTTTAGTCCCTTAACGTATGTCCCTTCTATGCTGATTTTGCCGAGGGTTTTAATCATAAAGGGATGTTGAATTTTGTCAGATGCTTTTTCTGCAATATATTGAGATGGCCATGTAATTTTTCTTTTTAGTTCTGTTTATGTGGTTTCTCACATTTATTGACTTATGTATGTTAAACCATCCTTGCATCCCTGGTATGAAACCCACTTAATCATGGTGGATTATCTTTTCCATATGCTGTTGGATTCACTTTGCTAGTTGTTTGTTGAGGATTTTTGCATCTATATTCATCAGGGATATTTCTCTGTAGTTTTCTTTTTTTTGTCCTTCTCTGGTTTTGGTATTAGGGTGATATTGATTTCATAGAATGATTTAAGGGAGGATTCCCACTTTGTCTATCTTTTGGAATAGTTTCAGTGAGATTGATACCAATTCTTCTTTGAATGTCTGATAGAATTCAGCTGTAAATCCATCTGGTCCTGGACATTTTTTTTGGTTGGGAAATTTTTAATTAGTGTTTCAATATTGTTGCTTGTTATTGGTCTGTTAAGGGTTTGTATTTCTTCTTGATTTAATCTAGGAGGGTTATAAATTTCCAGGAATTTATCCAACTTCTCCAGATTTTCCAGTTTGAGTGCATAAAGGTATCTATAGTAGCCTTAAATGATCTTTTGCATTTCTGTGCTATCAGTTATAGTATCTCCCATTTTGTTTCCAATTGAGCTTATTTGGATTTTTTTATCTTCTTTTCTTGGTTAACTTTGTGAATTGTCTATCAATTTTGTTCATCTTTTCAAAGAAACCAGCTTTTTGTTTTATTTATCTTTTGTATTGTCTTATTTTTGTTTCATGTAGTTCTGCTCTGATCTTTGTCATTTCTTTTCTTCTGCTGGGTTTGGGTTTGGATTTTTGTTTGTTTCTCTGGTTCCTTGAGGTGTGATGTTAGATTGTCTGTTTGTGGTTTTTTAGACTTTGTGATGTAGGCAATTCATGCTATGAACTTTTACTTTTAGGACCACTTCTGCTGTGTCCCAGTGGTTTTCATAAGTTGTGTCGCTATTACTCAGTTCAAATAATTTTTAAATTTCAATCTGGATTTCATTGTTATCCCAAAAATAATTCATGTGCAGATTATTTAATTTCCTTGTTTTTGTGTGGTTTTCAGGATTCCTTTTTGAGTTAATTTTTAGTTTTATTCCTGTGGTCTGAGCGAGTACTTGATATAAATTTTAATTTTCTTAAATGTATTGAGACTTGTTTTGGGGCCTGTCATATGGTCTATCTTGGAGAATGTTCCATGTGCTGATGAATAGAATGTATATTCTGCAGTTGTTCTGTAGAATGTTCTATAATTATCTGTTAAGTCCATTTGTTGTAGGATATAGTTTAAGTCCATTGTTTCTTTGTTAACTATCTGTCTTGATTACCTGTCTGGTGCATTCAATGGAGTATTGAAGTCTCCTACTATTATTGTGTTGCCATCTATCTCATTTCTTAAGTCTAGTAATAATTGTTTAGGAATTTGGGAGTTCCAATGTTAGGTGTATATATTTTTTGGAATGTGATATTTTCCTGTTGAACTGATCCTTTTATCATTATATAATTCCCCTGTTTGTCTTTTTTAACTGTTGTTGCCTTAAAGTCTGTTTTGTGTGACATAAGAATAGTTCCTCCTGCTTGTTTTTAGTTTCCATTTGCATGGAATGTTATTTTACACTCCTTTCCCTGGAGTTTATGTGAGTGCTTATGCATTAGATGAGTCTCTTAAAGATAGCAGATACTTCGTTAGTGGATTTTTATCCATTCTGCCATTCTGTATCTTTAAGTGGAGCATTTAGGCCATTTACATTCACTGTTAGTCTTGAGATATGAGGTACAATTTTATTCATCATGCTAGTTGTTACTTAAATACCTTATTTTTTTCCAATGTGTTAGTGTTTTAAAGGCCCTATGAGATTTATGCTTTAAGGAGGTTCTATTTTGGTGTATTTCAAGGTTTTGTTTCAAGATTTAGCATTCCTTTTAGCATTTCTTATAATGCTGGCTTGTTAGTGGCAAATTCTCTCAGCATTTTTTTATCTGAAAAAGACTTTATCACTCTTTCATTTATAAATCTTAGTTTTGCTGGATATAAAATTCTTGGCTGATAATTATTTTGTTTGAGGAGGCTAAAGATAGGACTCCAGTCTCTTCTGGTTTGTAGGGTTTCTGCTAATAAATCTGCTGTTAATCTGATAGGTTTTCCCTTATGGGTTACCTGATGCTTTTGCCTCACAGCTCTTAAGATTCTTTCCTTTGTCTTGACTTTAGATAAGCTGATGACTGTGTGCCTAGGTGATGATCTTTTTGCAATGAATGTTTCAGCCATTCTTTGAACTTCTTGTAATTGGATGTCTAGAACTATAGTAAAGCCAGAGAAGGTTTCCTCAATTATTCCCTCAAATATGTTTTCCAAACTTTTAGATTTCTCTTCTTTCTCAGGAATACCAGTTATTCTTAGGTTTGCCTGTTTAACATAATCCAAAATTTCTTGGAGGTGTTGTTCATTTTTTAAATTCTATTTTCTTTTTAAAATTTTTTTAATTTTTTTTTTATTTCTATGGGATTTTGGGAAATGGGTTGTGTTTGGTTAGATCAATAAGTTCTTTAGTTATGATTTATAAGACTTTGGTGCACCCATCACCTGAGCAATGTACACAGTGTCCAATGTATAGTCTTTTATCCCTCACCATCCCCACCACTTCCCCTGAATTTCCAAAGTCTAATGTATCATTCTTATGCCTTTGCATTCTCATAGCTTAGCTCCCACAGTTTAATGAGAACATAGGATGCTTGGTTTTTCATTCCTGAATTACTTCTCTTAGAATAATAGTCTCCAATTGCATCCAGGTTGCAGCAAATGCCATTATTTCATTCCTGTTGATGGCCAAGTAGTATTTCATAGTATATAAATACCACATTTTCTTTATCCACCCTTGATTTATGGGCATATGGGCTGGTTCCATATTTTTGCAATTTTCACATTGTGCTTCTATAAACATGCTGTGCAAGTATCTTTTTGTATAATGACTGATTTTCCGTTGGAATACCTAATAGTGGGATTGCTGGATCAAATGGTAGATCTACTTTTAGTTCTTTAAGAAATCTTCACACTGTTTTTTATAGTGGTTATACTAGCTTACATTCCCACCAACAGTGTTAGTGTTCCCTTTTTACCACATCCATGCCAACATCTATAATTTTTTAATTTTTTGATTATGGCCACTCTTTCAGGAGTAAGGTGGTATCATATTGTGTTTTTGATTTGCATTTCCATGATATTAGTGATTTTTGAACATTTTTCTATATGTTTGTTGGCCATTTGTATATCTTCTTTTGAGAATTGTCCATTCATGTCCTTAGCCCACTTTTTGATGGGATTGTTTGTTTTTCTACTTGCTGATTTGTTCAGGTTATTTGTAGACTCTGGATATTAGTCTTTTGTTGAATTGTGAAGATTGTCTCTTACTCTGTGGATTGTCTGTTAACTCTGCTGATTATTTATTTTGCTGTGCAGAAGCTTAAGAAAGAGAATCTCAGAACAGGCCAGTAAAAGCAGTGAGATTGAAATGGTAATTTAAAAACTGCCACTAAAAAAAAGTTCAGAAATGGGGGGATTTACAGCTGAATTCTATCAGACATTCAAAGAAGGATTGGTACCAATCATATTGACACTATTCCAAAGGATAGAGAAGAAGGAATCCTCCCTTAAGTCACTATCACCCTAATACCAAAACTAGAGAAGGACATAAACAAAAAGAAAACTACAGACCTATATCCCTGATGAATATAGACCTGAAAATCCTCAACAAACTACTAGTGAAATGATTTCAAAAACATATCAAAAAGTTAATCCACCATGATCAGATGGGTTTCATACCCGGGACACAGGGATGGTTTAACATACATAGGTCAATAAATGTGAGAAACCACATAAACAGAATTAAAAACGAAAATCACGTGATCATCTCAATAGGTGCAGAAAAAAATATTCGACAAAATCCAGCATCCCTCTATGATTAAAATCCTCAGCAAAATCAGCAGAGAACAGATATACCTTAAGATAATAAAAACCATCTATGACAAACGCACAGCCAACATTATACTGAATGGGGAAAAGTCAAAAGCTTCCCCCTGAAAACTGGAACAAAACAAGACTGTTCACTTTCACCAATGCTATTCAACATAGTACTGCAAGTCCTAGCCAGAGCAATCAGACAACAGAAAGAAATCAAGGGCATTCAAATTGATAAAGAGGAAGTCAAACTGTTGCTATTTCCTGATGATATGATTTTATACCAAGAAAATCCCAAAGACTCATCTAAAAAGCTCCTCTAACTGGTAAATGAATTCAGCAAAGTTTCAAGATGCAAAATTAATGTACACAAATCAGTAGCTCTGCTATACACCAACAGCAACAAAGCTGAGAATCAAATCAAGAACTCAACCCCTTTCACGATAGATGCAAACAAATAAAATAAAATACTTAGGAATGTACCTAACCAAGGAGAGAAAAGACCTCTACAAGGGAAACTACAAAAGACTGCTGAAAGAAATCACAGACAACACAAACAAATGGAAACACATCCCATGCTCATGGATGGGTGGAATCAATATTGTGAAAATGGCCATACTGCCAATAGTAATTTACAAATTCAGTGCAATTCCAATCAGAATACCACCATCATTTTTTACAGAACTAGAAAAAATAATTCTAAAATTCATATGAAACCAAAAAAGAGCCCACATAGCCAAAGCAGGATTAAGCAAAAAAGAACAAATTTGAAGGTATCATATTACTTTACCTCAGACTATGTTGTAAGACCATGGTCACCAAAACAGCATGGTACTGGTATTAAAAAGGCATATAAACCAATGAAACAGAATAGATAACCCAGAAATAAAGCCAAATACTTACAGTCTACTGATTTGCAGCAAAGCAAACAAAGCACATAAAGTGAAGAAAGGACACACTCTTCAACAAATGGTGCTGGGAAAATTGGCAAGCCACATGTAGAAAAATGAAGCTGGATTTTCATCTCTCACCTTATACAAAAGTTAACTCGAGATGGATTGAAGAGTTAAATCTAAGACCTGAAACCATAAAAATCCTAGAAGATAATATCAGAGAAACTCTTCTAGCCATTGTCTTAGGCAAAGACTTCACGACCAAGAACCTTGAAGCAAATACAACAAAAACACCAATAAATAGATAGGACTTTTTTTTTCTTTGTTTTTGTCTGATTGGGTTAATTCAAAAGCCTTGTCTTTTAACTCTGACGTTGTTTATTCTGCTTGTTGTAGTTTATTGTTGACAATTTCCAGGGCATTTTATATTTTTCTAAATGTGTCTTTTATTTCCAGAAGTTATGATTGTTTTTTCTTTATGATATATTTTTCTCTGGAGAATTTTTCATTCCTATCCTGTATTTGTTTTTCAATTTTTTAAAGTTGGTTTTCAACTTTGCTATCTTTTTGAGTAGCTTAATAATAAACCTTCTGAATTTTTTATTTGGCAATCCAGATATTTCTTCCTGGTTTGCATTGATTGCTGGAGAGTTGTGTGTTTTTTTTTTTTTGGTGGTTTTACAGGGCCTGTTTTGTCATATTACCAGGATGTTTTTTTTTTTCTGATTTCTGCTCCTTTGGGTAGACTACTTCAGTAGAAAAATCTAGAACTCAATGCTGCTCTTCAGATTCTTTTGTCCCATGAGTTGATCCCTTGATGTGTTGTGTTCCCACTTTCCTTAAGGATGGGGCTTCCAGAGAGCCAGATTGCATTGATTGTTATTTCTCTTCTGGGTCTAGCCACTCTGTGGAGCTACCAGGCTCTGGGCTGGTCTGGGAAATGTCTGCAATCTTCCAGTCTCCCAGCCATGGATACCAGCATGATACGGTTTGACTGTGGCCCCACCCAAATCTCATCTTGAATTGTAGCACCCATAATCTCCACATGTCATGGAAGGGACCTGGTAGGAGGTAATTGAATCCTAGGGGTAGGTTTTTCCCATGCTGTTCTCATGACATTGAATAAGTCTCATGAAATCTGATAGTTTTATAAAGGGCAGTTTCCCTACACACATTCTCTTGTCTGCTGCCATGTGAGATGTGCCTTTGCTCCTCCTTTGCCTTCTGCCATGATTATGAGGCCTCCTCAGCCATGTGGAACTGTGAGTCCATTAAACCTCTTTTTCTTTATAAAATTACCCAATCTTAGGTATGTCTTTATCAGCAGTATGAAAACAGACAAACACACAGCACCTGCTCTTGTGGAGGTGGTAGGGAGTGAAGTAGACAGACTCTGTGAGAGTCCATGTTTGTAGATATGTGTAGTGTGCTGACTTTCTCAAATGCTGATTATGCTAGCAGTGAAGTTGTCACATGGACAGACCCAGGACTCAGGTTATCCAGGATGTTGCAGGCAGTGGAATTAGGTGTTGTCTTCTCCTTCCTTGGAGCAGGGTTATGTTGTCATGAGTTACTGTAATGTCCTGAGTTGGTTGGCCTCCAGCCAGGTGGTGTCACATTCAAGAGAACACCAGTTTTACACTCATCTCATGGAATTTGCAGTGGCATCCCACTTCTTTCAAGGGATCTGTGAATTCTTTTGGTTTTCCTGGTACGTTCTTACGGTGGTTCTTGGAGCAAAAGTCCATGGTGTGAGTCTCCACATGCTTTTCTCTCCATCCAAGTGGGAGCTACGTGTTAGCCCTGTCTTCTCTCTGCCATCTTCCTGTCTGAGTTCAGCAGCAATTACTTTTAAATTGAGAAAGAATGTTGTGAATTTCACTAGGGACACAGCATGGGATTGGAACAGAAATTTAACTGAATAAAGAGGAGAAGGGTCAATCAAGGTAGAAGGATAGGTGCAGGTTCAGCGTAGGCGGAAGCTGGGACACTTGAGTTGAGGAGACCATAGCTGTGAAGCTGGGCAGATGGATATGCATAGACAAGCCTTAGAACAGGAGTTCGGATTTCATTTATTGGGAATGAAAACAGCCACATAGCTGTTTTGGAAAGGGAAGCTGTTTTGGGTAGGATCAGCTATGTTCTACGGAAAGCTAGTATGTAGCCATTCTATGGAGAATCACTGGAAATTGGTAAACTTCAAAATGTTCATAGACTTTAATGGAGTAATCCCATTTCTGAGAGTTTATACTAAGGAAACAACTGAATATATCAAAAGAGTTTTATGTGCAATGTGTTCATTAAAATGCCAAACAAGAAAGGGAATGGTTATGTAAACTATGGTGTAATCTTTTCATGAAATATTAAGAAAACACTATGAATTTAAAAGTTTGCCAAGAGTTCTTAATTATATGAGAAAAATAACAGGCTATAGTAAAAGAAAAAAACAGAAAAGTATGAGTATAGTTTGATTGCAATAACAAAATGTGTGTGGGAAAATAAGTGGGAGCTAGAGTGGTGAAACTATTGGTGATTTTTTTTTCTACATTACAACGTTCAATACATTTCTCTAAGCACACATTAGTTACATGATGAAAAAATTCAATATAGCCCAATCAAGCATAGACACATGCAATGCTACTACTTTGGTAAGACAAAAACCAAGCAATGGCAGTGAGCATGTAGAGAAGGGGACAGATTAAGATTTGAGGTGGAACATTGTTCTCATGGACATAAAGATAAGAAAGACCTGAGGCAAAAAGGACACTACTCACTCTGACTTCTACAGCTGGTTAGGTGCTGATGCTCTAGGTCACAATAGCAAATGCAGGAGGAGAAGCAGGGTCAGAAGAGGAAACTTCCTAAGTTTGACATTGAATGTTTATTTGGAAGGATTCTGAAGGTATCTGACAGATGTATCTTAATGGCAGATGGACATAAAAGTACAGTCATACCTCAGTAGTTGTGGAAGATTTGTTCCAGGACTTTTTTCAGATGCCAAAAGCCATGGATGCTGAAGTCCCTGACATAAACGACATAGTATTTGCATATAACCTACACACATCCTCCTGTATACTTTAAACCATCTCGAGACTACTTATAATACCTGATACAATGTAAATGCTATGTAAATATTTGTTATACTCTGTTGTTTAGGAAATGATAACCAAAAAAAGTCTCCTTATGTTCAGTGCAGACACATCAAATTCATTTTTTTCTGAATATTTTCAATCCTTGGTTGATCAAATCTACAGATGGAAAGTCCACAGATATGAAGGGCTATGTTCAGTACTTCCTTATTTTTAAGTCTGAACAATATCCTGTTGTGTGTATATACTACATATTCTTTATCCATCCATTTGTTGAAGGACATTTAGATTGTTTCCATATCTGGGCTATTGTGAATGATTCCATAGCGAACATGGGGGGATAGATATCTCTTTGGGGTCCTGATTTCAATTCCTTTGAATATATACCCAGAATTGGGATTGATTGCTGGATTATATTATGTTGGTAAAAGGGTACAAAGTTGTTTTAGTTATACAAGAGTAATTTCTGGAGATCTAATGTACAGCACGGTGATGATAGTTACAATGCTTTATATTTGCATGCTTGTAATTTGCTGATAATCTTAAATCTTCTTACCACTCACACGTGTGAGCATGCACACACACACCATACATATGCACAGAGATAATTATGTGAGATAATGAACATGTTAATTAGGTTGACTGTGGTCACCATTTTACAGGGTACACATATATCAAGACATTAAGCTGTATACCCTAAATATATACAATGTTTCTGTGTCAATGATATCTTAAAGCTGTTTTTTTAAAAAGTGGTCATTATTGACAAAGATACAACAAAATCATCACTTTCAAGTCCCATAATGGAGGTGATAAAAGTAATTTAATAATATGTTCATGTTCTTCAAACCAGATATAGAAAATTCATTCATGCTTCAATCTAAAATAGACCCCCCCAAAATCATTATGCACAAAGATGTTCTAGGTTAGAGCTAGAGAAAACAGAAACAGATTAACAAGACATTCCACCAAACTAGGGGAATGGCTAATTAAATTATGATGAATCCATTCGATGGAATATTGTATAGCAATTTAAAATAATATATTGACAAAATGAAATATGCCAAATTTCCAAAATAGCATGTTGAATTTATACACACAGTAAGACTTTGTCCTTGTACAATATTATATAAACAAGCCTAGACTAATCACATTTCAAGGTCTTAACAGTAATTGTCTCAAAGTTTTTTAGGAAAATAAATAGAATATGTGCTGAGTAATCAGGACTAAAATGTAGATTGGAGAATCCTACAGTAGCATAAGTCATGGGTAGTCATTAAACTCGAGAGACATTATGTTGTCTCTCTTAATAACTGTTTAGTATCTAGATTTTATACAATAAACTAAAGCATTTTAATGATTCAGTCATGTTTACCAAAAGTCAATTAGAGCCTTAGGCCTTTGTAATTTGGGGATGTTCAATGAATGAACATAGTTTTAAAAATGAGTTTGATAAAGATAAAACTTGACATTAATGTATAGTAATCCATTTTCTTTTCTTCAGAAAATATGTCATGCTCAATTTTAATTTCAAGAAATTATGAAACAAATCTACATAAGGCAAAACACTAAAGATTTGTTTGCCCTAAGATATGTTTTGCTCACTATAATTGGATTGTTGGAATGTGTCTGACATATGCTAATGAAAAAGTGAGAAAGCCAAAATACGATTTATTTGGTTACATTAGTCCTTTTTATAGTCAAACCAGCAACACTTATTTTTCTCCTTCTTAGATTCTAGGAATAAAAAATTACAAAATCGCATCACCTTGGCCCTTAAGTGATAGATGAAAACTGCTGACAGAAGGCAGCAAATCGTGTCTTCCAATGGGTAGTAGAATAATGCCGGAAATTTGAAAATGTCAATGTCAAGGTGGACCCATGGATTCGTGACAGACTTCATAGAGGAGGTGACAATTTGACATAGGTCTTGAAAGCAAGGCAGTGGTAAAGAAGAGAGACCTTCAGATAAACTCAGTAGATTATTCTTCTAAGTGGTGATTTCAGTTTCCATTCTAATCAGCCAGGAATGGGAGTCCCCATGTTCCTCCTGCTGGCCAATACTTGACATTGTCAGACTTTTAATCAGTGTTAGTAACATTGGGCATCTTTTCCTGTGTTAACTTGGCACTATATGTCTTCTCTTCAGTGAACTGCCTGAATATTCTGCCCAATTTCTCCTGAGTTGTATATCTTTTTCTTATTGACTTGGAGGAGTTCATTTTGTAGTCTTGGATGCTAATTCCTTGCCAGGAGATATACTCCCTCCTTTCTCGGAGCCAGACTGCCTGAATTGCACACTTCATAACAATATGTCCTTAAACAAGTTACTTAGCCTCTCCTGCTTTAATTTTCTCAGGATTTACATTGGGATAATAATAGTACCTACTGTAAAGAATTGTGAAGATAAAATGGGTTAATATACGGGGCACATGGACCTCTGTCCCGCCAGTCGTGAGTCATAATAAATGCAGGCTGTCAATGTTGTTACTAACATTATTGTGACCTCCCTCCCAGGTGAACAACTTTCCAACCCACCTTTTCCCTAAGGGTGCTGTCCTCTAGGAGTCCTAGCTTTAAGCAGGAATCTTAACTCCAACTTCCTACTTGGTGTGGATCTGAGGACTTGTCTTCAGTCCTCACGCCGCATGCAACTCAGAATCTCCAGGAATGAGAATGCCTTCAGGAGGACCATGGTCTCCATCACCTGGCATTGCTTTCCTGCTTCCTCTTCCTTTCTGGCCCTTACTTTTTAAAGCATGAATGTGAGCAGGTATTTGTTATTTTGTTCTGCAGTGTTTCTTTGTCTTTAACAAAGATTTTAAGTTGTTTGTAAACTACTCAGTATGTCCTGTTGATGAATGTAGAAGTCTTTGTTCATTGTTTCCTTTAGCATACTGTTCTTTTCTTTATAAGAAGCCATTCTTTGTTATGCATATGAAATGTTTTCTCTCATATTGTGGGTATATTTTTATGTGCAACAAAATTTCATAGTCAAATCTCTGACCATTTTGACTTTATGGTTTCTGCTCTAGAAGCATGCTTAGAAAGGTTCCTCTTACTCCAAGATTACTTTTAAAATGATTTTGTTATTTGTATTTCCATCCTCTACGTGATATGATACCAAATGTCATTTAGAATTGATTCTGGCATGTGAAGTCAATTAGGGAATCTAACCCTTTTCTTCAAAAATGTTTAGCCAGTTATCACAGCCCCACTTATTGAGTGATCGCTCTTCCTTAGTGGACTAAGCCCTTGCTGTGGGAATTTCCTTCAGCTTGCCAGCCAGCTACACTTTGCATTCCTTCTGCAGGGCATGGCCACAGTCACAGCACCAGTCGGCTGTTTCTCACACCTGAATAGGAAAGAATTTGCACTATTCCCTACTGGACAGATATTCATATTGGCAGACAGAATATGAAAAAATGACATTTTTAATTACTTGTGCAATCAATCCAAAAACATTATTACTAGAAATTCCCAAGCAATTATGGGTAAAAATAAATATAAATAAGAGGATATCAAGAGATGGCTGGAAGGCCTATTCTTAGTGGTAGGAAGCAGTCGGGGCTTCTTTATTCCTCTCTTTAGAACTATTATGTCTCAGAATGCAAATCCTAGCTCTGGCCCTCACTGCATGTATAGAATGGTACAATTTATATGACCTACCTTTGCTAATTCAGCAGACATTTTTCAGCACCTGTCATGTGCAAGCTGTTTATTGGCCTGTGAGTTCTCGGTACCTTAATCACGGCCTGCACTAGACAGGTGCGTGCCAGAGCCCTGCTCATAGTAGAAGCTCAATGCAAGATTAGATAGTCACTGTCCACCTAACTCTTCAGCCCCTTAACCAATTTAAATTGGATTAAATATAACAAAAATTCAGAAATAAAACTGGCTTGGCCTTCTGTATATTTCATTAACATTTTAGTGACACACAGAATTCCTTTCTTAAAGGATATTAGCATTCTACATAGTAAAACATTTTAATTATAAAAATTGTGTTTATTACATGAAGTCTGCTTTTTCTAGGCAAGGTCTAATCCACTCTACGTGATTCATTTTCTTGTGAGTTTTAGTTTAACCTCAGCCTTTCAAAATTTCCAAGTGGAATATCATTAATCCTGGTGATTCATGGCCTGCCCCTGGTATTTTGCAGTCTTTAGTATGAAATCTTTCATTTAGAAAACTGCAAATGGAGGTGAGAACCTAATGTGTTACTTAGGAACATTAATTATGAAACATAATTATAAACACAAATCCTGCAATGGTAATAATTTTACAGCTTGTAATTGTACCGGAAACCTCCAACTGGATGTACTTGTAACGTCCTATGGTTGGATTCGTTTCAATGGATCGCAAAAGAGTGAGCCATCAGCAGGATTCTATTTAGATTAGTCTGATAATTAAGATCCTTGTCCTGGATTACACATCTTTGGTAGCAGGGAACTGAGTAATTTTAGTCTAGGCCATCCAGGCCAGATTCACTTTTCCTCCCTCTTGCAGACCTGGAGGAGAGTCTCTAAATGGAATCAGGCTTCACTGGTCAATGGGCAGTGCCCGCTCTCTGAGATAGCGCCTTCCCGCAGGTCATGGTGCAGAGTACTTGGAGGGTCAAAAACTTCTTGCTGTGTTTTCTCTGTTTTCACGATGGACAGACTTGCCCAGAAGTCACTCTCTGAGGGCGTTTTTGGAGATCACTTCCTGGGCTTTCAAGTGGAGGAACCCCCATTGCGCTCCCATCACACTCCCCATACCGGTGGGTCCCTGTGTGCTCCAAAGGGGTCCCTGTCGCTCCAAACAAAAGAGAGTGTGGTGGCATCCTTACAGCATGGTGTTCGGAGCCTTTGCAGAGAAGCTGATCTGGATTTAAACTGTAGCTGTGGCATTCTCTCAGTGTGTGGTCTTGGGCATGCATCTTAACTCGCTTCATCTGTAACATGGGTACATCGCAGGCTGGCGTGAGGATGGGGGATGACACACATGGCCCAGCAGGAACTCAGCAAATGGTAATTCGCATGATCGCCATTTCATATCACTGTACACAGCATCTATTTATCTGAAGGCTGATATTGAACACTCTGCTGCAGCAGGCTCTGTGTTAGAAAGGGAAGACACGGCAATGAATGATGCCGTCTCTGCCCTTGGGGAGTTTATGGTTTAGGGAGGTGAGAGCCAGGAAAATGTGAAATTACCTCTGAGCTATGGCAGGCCTGAGTCTTAGGGGCTCCTGGAACACTTTGGGAGCTCTTAGCCCAGCCTCAGAGAGCTGCCAGCAAAAACCTCCTGAGAGCTGATGGTCGTGATTTTGAAGGAGAGGCAAGAGTCTGTCCTGGGAAGGCTGAAAGAGCCCTGTCAGCAGAGGTGGTGGCACATGCGAGGCCTTGGGGACGGGTTACAGGTGTGCTTGGGCTCCCAAGGACCTGGGCACAACTACACAGCTGAGTCCTTTGGACGCTGCAGTGTAAGCTGAAGACCCTGAAACAGGTGGGCTGCAAACTGTTCAATAACCTATTTGATGCACTGTCCAAAGAGTTAATGAAATCTGAACAAGGAGGAAATGGGTCTCCATGAAGGGAATAGCACACAACACCACAATTCTCTGAAGAGCTTTTGAGCACTGGCCACAGGGAAACCAGTGCTCTAGGATCCAATAAACCCACGCTCTCCACTGTAGACACAGCTTGCGTATTTATGTATCTCCCAGTCCTAGCTCCAGAGAATGTCACGTAAGAACCAAGGTGAGCCAAGAGTTTTGTTTAATGAAGTGGGAGTAATAGCCGATAAACAGAAAGCAGAATAGGTTTGAAAGCCTTCAGGCCAAATCAAAGAGAACAGAGAAAGAGAAAACCACAGGTCTCTGTGGGTAACTTCTCCTATGATTCAGTCTCTATCTTGTACGCCGGAAATAGCAGCTTTTCTAAGAACATGATATCCTTTCCCATTTACACGGTATAATTACTACTTTAGGGAATTGTCTTCACTTTATTTGTTTCTTGGAATTTCATTTCATTATATGATCTTGTTTGTGGGTTTTGGGGCTTAAGCTGTAGACAGCATTCACTTATTCACACAATAAAATATAGAAAAGTTACGCTGATAAGATTTTGCTATAATTTTTATACAAGGTAATTAAATTCCAGCCTAATATGCCAAGACAGAACATTACCATATACATTTGGCATTTGTTTAGCCCCAGAAAATTCACTCATCCAAGAAGTCCACTGATAGTGTACCCATTTAATATAATTACCCTATTAGCATAAAATAATGTGTTTAAAGAGTCAGGGAACCTGCTTTATTCACTTCAGTAAGTTGTAAATGAAATGAAATCACCCTGACTATGATACTAAAAGTATTGAGAACATTTTTTACTCACTCTGCTCTGAGTAAAGGCAAATTTTTCAGAATGACAGAATATTATAAGCATTTATTTGGAAATAAGAATCTTAAGAACTTTTAATTAAAATATGACTTAGGTTGATCTGTATAACACACTCTAGGCCTCTCTAGTTGACAGCAAAGTAATACTGGTGCATGTGTGTTGCATGTAACCACGGTCTTTCAGGAATCAGTTCCAATTTGCTGACCATCACAGCATTTGTTCATTGGTAGATAAGGTTTCCCATAGCACAGTTTCTTGACTGACTGTCAGTAAGACTCATCTGTTTATCTTTAAAGCCTTCCTTCCACTTGACCTTCCAAATTCTCTCTAGTGCCATATATACAAGTGGAAGGTGAAGAAAAGTCATTTGAACCAAATAACAGAGTAATTTTAAAACTCTTTCAGGTTAAAAAAAAAACAACAGATATGATTAAGAAAAGAACAATTATATCTTAATTACCTTGGTGTTGCCCACAGTCCCTTGATCATAATATACACCCAAAAAGTAGTCATTGAATAAATGAATGAATGAGTTGATCAGTTGATAAAAAGAAATGTCTTCACATTTTGCAAAATAGTCGGTTAAATGGTTGGTGAAAGTTCTGTTTATTGAAAAATGAATAGAGGAAAACATTACTGTAGGTAATCAAGAGAATATAAATGGCTACTTTTGTGCGTGAAAGTGTTTCCTTGTCATTAAACTCTATTTCTGAGATAGTTCTACCCATTAGTGATTGCCAGACCTCAGAGAACCTTGACTCCTTCGTAACAGGACCATAACCCAGATTCCTAAAGGCTGGATGCTATCCTCAGATGTGTTTGATAAACCTGTGCAGTTATTTTTTGAGACTTTCAAATATTGAGAATTTTCATGTCCACATTTCTGGCTTCTTCAGAAAACTGCAATTTCTGGGAACGCTGGACCCATGTTCTTGTATGTCAATGAATCTTTGTAGTCAAGTAACACCTACCCCTTCTAGATGGCATGTCTTGCCCAGGTTTCTTCATTCTCACCAGTTGCTGCTAACTCCAACATGGCAGTCTAATGCCAGTTGATGTTTATTATCTTGTTTCCATTCTTATTTCTCTTAAGGTAGATGAATACTTCTCTGGCCCCAGATTGCCTGGATAAGTATGTGTTATCAGAAAAAATGAAAGAGAGCAAATTTTCATTTGGAGATGGGATAATCATCTCTTGCTGATTAATATGCAAATGAACCATGTGTGTGGGGAAAGAATACCATAAAGCTTGCTTCAGTAATTCACTTTACTTGCATAATTCCTATAAGCATTTGAAGTTCAGCTCTTGCTTTACAAATATCAGTGAGAAAGGGAAGAGGAAATTGAGTCTGTTTGCAATACCAGAATAGAGTCAGAAAAAAATAAGCTGGAAAAACCTGGGAAAATATAGACAGCAGGAGATAAAAGGAGAAAGGAAACATTTCCAACTCAAACTTAACTTTTTTCTATATCCACTTCTTGCCAAATATTGTTTTGTTTTTAATTATTCTCTCTCTTTTCATTTTCAGTTTTAATTACCTTTACTGTCCCCATCTTGTCCCCAGAAATTTTTGGCTTATCAGCAACTGGAGGTAGAATGGGATTATAAGGAAACGAAGTCCAACAACAGTAATAATGATAATATCTGTCATTTGTTGCTGTTCTTCTCTCTGCCTGCCACTGGGTTAGGGGCTTTAAATACATTAGCCTTAATCCTCTCTATAATTATTTAAGATAGCATTGCACCCTCATTCTTACAGATGACATGACCAAAGCTTAGAATGATTAAGTAGTCTTCTACAGCTAAAAAGAGCAGAACTGAGATTCAAATTAGGTCCACATGATCGCACTATGCATGCTCTTTCCACTTGGACTTGCTTAATACTTGGCTAATCATTCCAACTGGATCATTAACTCATGCTTAAAAAGATAATGACCATATCAATCTCTTTCAGAGTTCATTGATCTTGAATTAGAATTTACAAAAATATTCTCTTCCAATAATTTAAGCCACAGTTAGTCTTTACTTTCCCAAACTAAGTCATGAAAAGACTTTAAAATTTCAGAGCTTTCATTGCATAGTTTTCTAATATGTATTTGAACATATATATCATTATATATAAAGAATATTAGCTATAATAAATATATATTTCTAATGTATATGAACATATATATCATTATATATAAAGTATATTTGCTATAATGTTGTATTAGTTTGTTTTCATACTGCTATAAAGAACTGCCTGAGACTGGATAATTTATAAAGGAAAGAGGTTTAATTGACTCACAGTTCAACATGCCTGGGGTGGCCTCAGGAAACTTACAATCATGGTAGAAGGCAAAGAGGAAGCAAAACACCTTCCTCACAAGGCAGCAGGAAAGAGAAGTGCCAAGGGAAGGGGGAAGAGCTCCTTATAAAACCATCAGTTCTCTTGAGAAACTCACTCACTATCAGAAGAACAGCATGGGGGAAACTGTCCCTGTGAATCAGTTACCTCCACCTGGTCTCTCCCTTGACATGTGAAGATTATGGGGACTATGAGGATTGCAATTCAAGATGAGATTTGTGTGTGTGTTGTGGGGAGGCACAAAGCCTAACCATATCAATTGTATACAAACTTCTAATGTGTGTATATATATGCATACATATATCTGCAAATTTAATCTATGGAATTTAAACTGTTTTCTAATGAAAATACTTATTTGTTCATTCATTCAGAGCAGCAGTATAGAGATGAAAACCTAGAGGCAAAATCTGACCCTACCACTTACTAACTACAAGGCCTTGTTCAAATTACTTACTTGCCTTTATTTCAGTCTTCTTCCTTTAAATTAGGATGAAAAGTGCCAGCTTTGTTTGAAAATTAAATGAGGATATGCAGGTCATCTATTTCTTTTTGACTTTGCCTGAATAGCTGTTTCTTTCAAGAAATTTGTCCATTTCATGTAAGGTACATTTATTGTCATAAAGTTCTTAATAACTTTTCTTATCATACTTTTAATGTGGAATCTTTAGTGGTATCATCATTCTCATTCCTATAAGTGGTAATCTGTGTCTTCTCTCTTTTTTTGTGATCATTCTTGACAGAGGTTTATCAGTAGCATTATCTTCTCAAAGAAAGAGTTTTAGGTTTCATTGATTTTTCCTTATTAATTTTCTGTTTTATATTTACCTAATTTTCACTCTGATACTTATTATTTTCTTTGTTCTGATTACTTTGGTTTGCATTTGCTATTCTTTTACTTGTTACTTAAGGTTGAACCTGACCATTTACTTCAGACCTTTCTTCTTCTTTTCTAACAGAGATTTTAGTGCTGTTTTCTTCTAATTATTACTTCAGTGGTGGCCCACATATTTTGATATGTTTAATCTTCACTCAGTTAAAATACTTAAGTTTTTTTCTTTTTCTTTTTCTTTGTTTTTTGACACACGGGATTTTGTTTATTTTCCACGTATTTGGGGATTTTCCTGTTACTAATTATCATTTTATTTCATGTGGTCAGATATAATACCTTGTGTAACTTGAATTATAGTAAATTTATTTATTTTTATTTTTAATTTTTATCAGTACATAGTAGATATGTGTGTGTATATATATTTGTGTATGTGTGTGTGTGTGTGTGTGTGTGTGTGTGTGTATATGGGTACATGAGATGTATACATATGGGGTACATTAAGTATTTTGATACAGCTTATGATGTGTAATAATCACATCAGGGTAAAGGGGGTATCCAAAATTCTTTAACATTTATTGAGACTTATGAACATGAATGTAGTCTACTTTGGTAAATGTTCTGGGTATACTTTAAAGAATATGCATGTATGCTGCTGTTGGTTATAGTGTTCTATAAATGACAATTAGATCAATAAGTTGACAGTATCATTTAGATCAATTGACAGATAACGTCCAATTTTTCCATACGTTTACTGATTTTTTGTATACTTGTTCTATCAGTTATTGAGAGAATGGCATTGAAATATCTGACTATAGTTATAGATTTTTCTGATTCTTTTGGCAGTTCTGTTAGATTTTGCTTCATGTATTTTGGAGCTCTGTTGTTAGGTGCATAACTGTTTAGAATTATTATGTCCTCTTGATAAATTGACCCCCTTATCAATATAAAATGACCTTTTTATCCCTGGTAAATTTCTGTATTCTGAAAACTACTTTGTTAATGTTAATTTAGCCATTCCAGCTTTCTTTTCAATAATTTTGGCGTTATTTTATTTTTTTTTCATTTTTTGACTTTTAACCTATTTGTGTCTGTATATTTAAAGTATGTTTCTTGGAGGCAGCTTATAATTTTGCCTTGTCTTTTATATAATCTGGTGATGTCTGCTTTTTGATTAATTGCTTCTACTGTGATTATGATATGGTTGTTTTATAAATGTATTATTTTGCATTTTTATTTGTCCCATCTGTCCTTGTTCCATGGTTTTCCTTTTGTTAAAATCTTCTGTTGGGTTAAGTATTTATTATGATTCCCTTGTATTTCATGTATTTGTTTCAAATTTTTGTGTAATTTTACTGGTTGCCTTAAAGTTTCCAGTATATATTTTTAACTTACCACACTAGAACATCAAAAGAGACTATACCATTTTATATATGGTAGAATAATATTGCAACATTTTTCCATTTTCTCTCTTAACCTTTGTGCTATATCATCATCATAGCTTTTACTTCTGTATATAGACCCTACAATACATTATTATTTTTGCTTTCAACAATCAATTATCTTTTAGAGACTTAAACAATAAGAAAAATGTTTCCATTTGCCCATATAGTTGTCATTACTGATGGTCTTCATTCCTTCGTGTAGCTCCAGACTTCCATCTGGTATCATTTTCCTTCTGCTTGAATCACTTCCTTTCACATTTCCTGAAGTGCAAGTTGGCTGGTTATAAATTCCGTTTGTATGTATGAAATGTCTTTATTTTGTGTTCTCTTCTGAAAGTGAGACGCCCTACTCTGTCTCCTCAGCTTGGGAGACCACTGGAGACTTTGCTGGGATCCCTTTTTTTGCCCCACTGACTGCAGACTTTCTCCAGGCAGTGCGCTGGGCAGTGACACCCTTCCCTGATTTGTGTCCCCCTTCTTAGGGGTGACTGTTTCCATTGTCTGATGTCCAGTGCCTGGAGAAACTGCTTTATCTCTTTTACCTGTTTTTTAGTTGTTTCAGGCATAACAATTAATCAGGCCCCTCTTGCTCCATCTTGGTCAGAGGTGGCATCTCTAGGCGCTAGATGGAACTGGATGTTCCTGAGAATACTTCCTAGTCCACCAGGCTAGAACAGAGTGAGTGGCTGGCTCACTGGGCAGCTGGGCATTTTGGTCCCAAGTCATAGAAGAGCAGCATCCCCACAGTCTGACCTCGGCTGAGCCTCCCACTGCATAATTAGTTTCATTTTAAATCCCCTCTCTCAAGACTTCCTAAATCTCAATTCTCTGACCCACCTGGGCACTACTTAGAATAGTCTCATTGTTGTAGTACTGGATTTATAACCTCCAGAAGCACATTAGAGAAAATAAAGGGACTTTGCTAAATTTTAAGCTGTTCTTTAAGCTTCCCTCAACGTTTCGTTATCCATTTAGAGTCTTAGTTTTTCCATAGTTTCTCCCAACACAGATGTACACTCCTGCTCACTCCCTCTCACACACACTCAGACACAAGAGAGCATTGCTCAGCCCCTCAAACACGGATCACCACAGGGACTTCTGTGAGACTCTTTCTCAGCACCTATTTTTTAGCCAGAATGTCTTCTGAAATAAAAGCCAACGGAACAATAGAATTTCCCCAGTAAAATCACAGCTAATTGACTCCGAATGTATAGGCTAGGCACAGGTCCAAATCTACATGGGATCTTGTTATGACCAGCATGTGTTTTCCAGAGTCTCTAAACTCCTAGAGTGAAAAGAGGGCTATCTATTGTAAATCCTCTCAGGAGATCTCTTCATTTCTTCAATTTGAGAGGCCCACAGAATAATCATTAGACAAAGGATCATTTGTGTCAAGTTTTAAGAAAATTTGGCCCAAACAATTTAATCAAGCCCAATGAAAAGTTTTCTATGAGACCTGGGCCCCCAGGAACTTTATTCTCACCATCAGCAATAGTGGCTTAGCACCTCACATCATAAGAGGACCATGTGTCCTTTCCCTTTGTGAAGGCTCTAAGGTTCTGACCTGGGACCTGAGGAATGTTTGAATTGGGTAAGGTGAAAGGAGGCTTCTAATCTACTAAACAGAACATCCATCCATGTCATGTCCTGAGGATAAATGCTGACATCTCCTGTGATTAAAGCTTGGAACTCCTGGCCTCCTGAGACAAAACTTCAACTAGCTTTAGCTCTTTCAGCATGAGTTGTTTAGCCTTGAGCTAAGCACATCACCTGAGCTGGTTTTTGTTTCTTTATCTGTTGGTACAAAAGGGAGATGACAATTTGCTTTCTAAGATCCTTTCCAATTCCAACAGACTTTGATTATTTTTGTTTAGGTACTGGCAAAATTACTCTGAGTATAATGCTGTTCCATTCAGTAAATTCTATGAAACAGACTAAAATGTGTGTGACCAATATACTGGGTCCATGTGACAACAACAACAAAATCCAGATAACTGGCAAAATCTAAGCCATTGACTGAATTCTTCACACCTTATTGAGGCTAATTCATTAATAAAACAGGTCACTCACTGAGATTTCATGTGACCATAAATAATGAATGAGTGACAGAGTTAGAATAAGATACCTCAAAGTTTTTCATCCCGTGCAAAGCCTCCACTCTATATATTATTCCATAAAATAAAAGTATGCCATAGTAAAGGAAAGTGAAATCAGAACTGAAAATATAAAACTTCCCATCACTGCAATTTATCCTGTTAGCATCTCAAATTCAACATTACATTAATATGGTTCATTACGCTTAATGATTTCAATAGCAATAAAGACAATCGTTTTCAAAAAATCACTTAGATCTTCCCATGGTCTTTAGAAAAAGATTTTGTTTACTTTCCCTTGTGGATCCTTTCCAGAATTTGTAATCTAAGCATGATTTCTTTGACAATCCAAATTATGAAAATTATTAGCACAGCTAGCCCCTACTGCACCCTTACAGTGATGAACAATGAGCCAATTAGGTGTGTAGTGGCGTATTCTATTGGTGATTAACCAGCTGGGATGGAGTTATTTACACCTCTGGAAGCTGTGTAACTCTTACTCTTCTGAAGCTGGCAGTAGAATTTTAAACTTACATTTAAAAGGCTGCTGAAAAACTTTAAATATAAGCTTGATTGTTGTTATAAAATTTCATTTTGTGTGAGATTTGCATTCCTTTCATTGATTAAATATTCATATCTTCATACATTTACATGTTTGTGTTCGTGTGTATATATCTGGTCTTGTGTAGGCAGAAAATATTAACATGTTCATATTCAAAAGAAATGAGAATTGATACTAAGCTTTGTGGCCTTGTTAATGTTTTGGATTCAAAATCATTTTGAAGATCTAAGGTCCCGATAACATTTCATCTAGTAAAAAAGAAACTGAGATTCCCTTAGCAACATGCTTTAGTACAGAGCTCATAAAGTCAATCTGAAAACCAAAGGACTGTAGAATGACCCACTATAATCACATCTGCCTTGCTATGTGTAAGGTTATTCTTGTAAGGATATTGCCGAGTTTAAAATGAGGAAACTGTGGCCAGCACGAGACAAATTAAATTCCAGTTTATTTAGCTCCCGGGCGAGGTTCTGTGGTCCCGGGGGGGAGAGAGAGAGAGAGAGGGGTGCCAGAGAAGTCACGCCTGGCCGTTCTGGGTGTGGGGTTTTATAGGGGGTGAGGGCAATAGATTGGTCAGTGGGGAAACAAAGCATGGGCAACTGCATTGGTTATTGAGACTGGACCTGGACTTGGCGAGTTGCCATTGGTAGTCCAGCAGGGCTATGGACAGGTGGGCGGGAGAAGGTAACAAAGCATGGGCCCCTGTATTGGTCAGAGAGAGAGACTGGACCCGGACTTGGTGAGCTGCCATTGGTTAGGCTCTCGGCGGGATTTTTGAATTTTGGGCTGACAGTATGATTTAGTGCTGAGTGTGGGGCTAGGGGTGGAATGCAGGAGTGGGT
>CAUYLG010026354.1:0-12541 GCA_963573385.1 Cacajao melanocephalus | reverse complement strand
ATGGACAATACTCACCCCCTCCGCACCTGATAACACTTATCAGGAGGCCGGACGTCCTACTGGCACCTGCCTTCTCCATGCAGGCTCCCCACACCCACTCCTGCATTCCACCCCTAGCCCCACACTCAGCACTAAATCATACTGTCAGTCCAAAATTCAAAAATCCTGCCGAGAGCCTAACCAATGGCAGCTTGCCAAGTCTGGGTCCAGTCTTTCTCTCTGACCAATACAGGTGCCCATGCTTTGTTACCTTCTCCAGCCCACCTGTCCATAGCCCTGCTGGACTACCAATGGCAAGTTGCCAAGTCCAGATCCAGTCTCTCTATGACCAATGCAGTTGCCCATGCTTTGCTTCCCCACTGACCAATCTACTGCCCTCACCCCCTATAAAACCCCATGCCCAGAACAGCCAGGCATGACTTCTCTGGCCTCTTTCTCTCTCTCCCCCTCCCCCGGGGCCACAGAACCTTGCCCTGGAGCTAAATAAACTGGAATTTAATTTGTCTCGTGATGGCCTCAGTTTCCTCATTTTAAACTCGGCAATATCCTTACAAGAATAACCTTACACCAGCTACTTGGGAGGCTGAGGCAGAAGAATCACTTGAACCCGGGAGGCAAAGGTTGCAGTGAGCCAAGATTGCACCACTGCACCCCAGCCTAGGCAACAGAGTGAGACTCTGTCTCAAAAAAAAAAAAAGTTTGACTATGATATGTCTAGATATGGATATGGATCACTTTGAAATCACTTTGAATTTGTCCTATTTAGTGTTTGTTGAGTTTCTAAGATGCATAGATTAAGATTTTCATCGAATTTGGGAATGTTTTGTCATTCTTTCTTCAAATACTGTTTCCGCTCCTTTTCTTCTCTCCTCTTTCTGGGGGATTCCACTACACATGCTGGTGTGCTCAGTGATGTCACACAGTTCTCTGAAGCTCTGCTCATTTTTCTTGTTTTCTTTTTGTTCCCCACATTATATAATCTCTATCAATCTATCTTCAATTTATCTGATTCTTTGGGATGCTCAGATCTGATGTTGAGCTCTTCTAGTGATTTTTACTTTTCAGTTATACTTTTCAACTCCAGAATTTCTATTTGGTTCCCTTTGATCATTTCTATCTCTCTTGATATTCTCTATTTAGCAAGACATTGTCCTCATACTTTCCTTTGGGTTCTTAGGCATGGTTTATTTGAGTATATTTAAAATAGTTGATTTAAAATCTTTGTAGTAAGTCCAATGTCTGGCTTTCTCAGGGACAGTTTCTATTAATGCCTTTTTTCTTGTATATGAACCACATTTTCTATTTTCTTTGCATGTTTCTTAATTTTCATTAAAAACTATACATTTTAACCACTATAAGGTAGCATCTCTGGAAATCTAATATCCACCCTCCCCAGGTTTTACTGTTGTTTGTTTGGTGACTTTTTTGAACTATAATCATGCTCCACATAACAACGTTTTGTCCAACAATGAACAGTATATATAACAGTGTTCCCAGAAGGTTATACCATCATATTTTTACTGTATGCTTTCTATGCCTAGATATGCTTAGATATGTTTAGATTCACACAAATACTTTCCATTGTATTACAATTGTCTGCAGTATTCAGCATAGTAACATGCTGTACAGGTTAATAGCTGAGATGCAATAGGGTGTATAGTAGGCTATGGCTATAACATCAAGGTTTATGTAAGTACACTCTATGAGGTTTGCACAATGACAAAATCTCCTGACAATGCATTTCTCAGAACAAAACCAGTTGTTAAGCATCACATGACTGTGATTCTGTACTCTACTGTCTGTTGTTCATGGACATTGGAGCCTCTGCTTAATTAACTTAGTGATTAGTTAATTATTGGTCAGAGATTTTCTTAAGTGCCTTGAACCAGTAAGTGTCCTAGTCTTTGCTGAGATGCTGTGTGTGTTGGGGTATGCCATCAATGCTCTGGCAGGCAGTTTATAGCTCTTCCCTAGCCTTCACTTCCCAATTCCACAAAGTCAAAATCAGCCAAAGATGCAAATTTAGGGCTTTTTCAGGTCTTTCCTATGTATGCACATGTGAAAGCATGCATCCATGGATGCCTAGATTGCCAGGAATATGTAGGAACTTTTCAAAGCCCAATGAGGACATCTCATTCCAAAACCTTTTCTTTCAAATGTTGTGGTCTACCTCTTCTAATCTCAACTGGAAATGCAACCTTGGGCAGTGTTATACTATTGCCACTGATTATTTTTGACAAATACACAGAGAAAGCTCTAAGCCAGGTTAAATAAAGACAAATCTTAGGAATAGAGGGTCTTTTAAATAAGCTACCAGACAGGTTAAATAATGTCAAATTTCTGAAAATGGGACTTTTAGGGAGTTATAAACCAATTCCACCTCCTCCAGTAGCAGCTAGTTTGCAGTTACAGCTGCTATAGTGGCGAAGGTGTTAGTTTTCATGTCTACTGCAGATCTGGGGAAAAAAAGATGGTACTAGAGCAACTTCACACACCACAAAGCTTACAATTTTTACCATGATCCAGCTGATTTTATTGAATAAATATTCCATGGAATGTTGCAATTTTTAATTTTCAGAGTCCTGAAAATTTTGAGTTTGATAATTTTTTCCAGTGTTCTCATTGCTTTTCTAGAGTAGAAAATTTTCAAAGGTCCTTATTCTACCATTCCAGTAGTGCTTCTTCATCTGGAATGCATCTTGTGTCTGACTTTACATTTTTAACAACCTTCCAAATATCTCTCTTTATTTCACACTCATAATTTTACATATATTTATATAAATGGCATTTACATAAAACATATGCTATTATGGAAAGGGTTTTTCTTACTTATTAATGTGCTATGGATCTTTCCATATCACTAACAGATCCATCATTTTAAATGGCTGCATTTCACTTAAGATGTATTTCCACATTTTATATTTAATATATGATGCATAACATTTATGAAGCTAGAACCAAAAAAATGAATACCCACAAACTCAACACTCAAAAATATTAAAACTTTCTTTGAAACATTAAATCAGACTGAATAAAGGAGATATACACTGTGTTTATGAATAGGAAAACTCAACATTCTGAAGATATCAATTTTACTCAAATTCACTTATACAGTAATAAAGTTTCAGTAAAAGACCTCAACATGATTTTACAGGAACTGACAAGCTGACTTTAAAACTGGCATGCAAGAGCAAAGCCCCAAGAAAAGTTGAAAAGACTTATTCTCTTAGATATTAACTATAAAGCTATAGTTCATATGATGTATTGAACAAAACCAAAACAATCACTAAGTATAAAAAAAAAGACTGACAAAAGTGATTGCTTTAAAATGAAGAATGTATAAAAGAGCACCATAGAGAAGAAAGTAACAAAGGCCATAAACAGGAAGATGATATTGATAGGATTGCGCCCTGTGGGTCAATTTTAGGAGAATTTACATCTTTACAATATTAAGACTTATTTCTCACTGATGTGGCAAGAATCTCCTTGTATTTATTTATCCATATCTAATGCCTTTCCATGAAATTTTGTCATCTTTGTAAAATTCAAGTTACTTGACAAATATTTTCAAAAATTTGCTGCCCTCAAAGTTAAGGACAAAAGTCCTAAAATCCTCAGTCAGTTAGATAGAGATGGATCCCAATTCCACTTGCAAATTTCTAGTCGGTTATCTGTATTCTTGGGGCAAGATAGAAAATTCAGGAGCCTAAGAAACCTGAAAAGAAGGAGATAAAATTGAAAAGCATAATAGCCACTATGAATAGACTCTCTACCTGATGTTTTATGTGCATCATCACATTAAATTCTCATAACACCATCTGAGAGAACTGAAGCTCTGAAAACCGACATCTCGCAGCTTACAAGAGATCACATATACATAGACATCACCACCACTGGAAAAAAAATAGACTTGGATATCCCTAGTCCCACTGAGAGTGAGTTTCTTGACACCTTGACATTCTACCTTCTTATTGCATCAGAAATAGAGAAGAGGCATCTGTTGATAATTGAACACTCATCCTGAATTCTGTAACAGGTACAGGAAAGTGCACAAACAAGATGAGCAGTTCCATATTTGGCAAAAAAAAAGAGAGAGAATATTTTATTTATGTATTCTGTATAACAAATCATCACCAGACTTAGTGCTTATAACTATAATGGTTCATTATTTTCCACAACTCTGCAATCCCAGTGGACTTTGGTTGACATTTTTTCTATTGGTGCTGGGTCAATCAAGATGACTTCCTTCACATGTCTAGCACCACAGTTAGGAAGGCTGGAACCACTGGTTCAGTTCCAGCTGTTACAGCATCTCTTTCGCTCTCTCTATGTGGCCTCTCCAAATGAAATAGCCAGGCCTCTTTATCTGGTGACTCAGGGCTCCAAAATTGAGCAGTCCATGAGTACATGCCCCAGTGTGCAAATGCTTTTAAAGCCTCTTAGTATGTCACACAAGCTAATGTCCCATTGATCAAAGTCCAAGACAATATGGGAGAAAACTACAGAAAATGTAAATATCAAGAGGCATGGTTTCTGGGCTTTACAATGTATGAGTTAGAATTTTTAATTTACACTGTAGGTCTAGTCATAAAGGACAGATCAGATAGAAAAGGGCTAAGAGAAACCTGGAGTCATCACACCTTCTGAAGATGAGCTGGAAGTGGATCAAGAGGACTCAAATGCCTTTTAGTTCAGATGACTTAAATACATTTCTAATAAATAAGTTGGTCTTAAAATTGTTGGTAAAATAAAAACAGAAATGTCTTCAAAATTGTTAGTATACATTTTACCTATTTACTGGTCAAATAGTTTTATATATGTTTCTGATAAACGTTTTAATATATCCGGGTTTAACACAAAGGTTATAAAACTATAAACCCAGCCTGAAATAGAATGATCTTTGTTTGTATAATATTTTAATAAGTACAACTAATGTAATATAGTTGGTTTAATTAAAACAGCTATATGGTTTGAGTTATCGGCAAAATATCCACTTACGTAGCTTTAAGTTTCTTACTTAGGTAAATATCTGATACTCACAGGCCATAAATACGGTTGATAGGAAAATAACTTAAAATGATGACTAACTTCATCTAATATCTCAGTTTTCATAAGGTAAATTGTTCAAAATAAATAAATTAGGTAAACTTAAATGAAATAAACATTTATAAATGAGCTTTTCATGTAATTTAAAATCTTAAAATTTTGTTAAATTACATAATAGATCATCATTAAAGTTCTATGTCATTTTTAAATACAGAAACAAATTGATGAACATAAATATGTTTTTTCTTGGCTTCTTACATTTTATAGAAAGATTAAATATATTTGGGTCTCAGTATACATGTGAAGATTATGTTATGGAAAAATGTTTCTAAAAATTACAAAATGGTTCTTTTCTATAAAATGCTAATATGTGACAGATAATTCAAAATTACTTTCTATAAATTAAGGTTACTAAGAGTTAAAATTCTAATTGAAATACATAGTTCTGCATATAAAGTGTGCCAGGAAAGTAAGATGTGTTCTTTAATGAAAAAAAATTACCGGAAAGACATAATATATGTTTTTATTGGGGGAAAAAAATGGGAAGGAAATAGAAATAAGATAAAAAGGAACCAGTAAGTAGGAGAGAGAGGGAGATGTGAAGAGAGCTACAGGCACGAAAATATATTTGTGCTATGGAAGGTCACAAAGAAAAAAAAAAGAGTAATTTTGTATGAGAAACAATCTTGTGTGATAATTTTTTCCCTAAAGTATAATGACTGCTTATTTAAGAAAGAGGAAGTCTAGGACAAAGCAGAAAGTTTAATTACGTCACCAAAGGACTGAGTAAGCCATGGTAAGGTGCATGAAGGATGAATTTATGAGAGGGATTTTTATGTGATCAAGTTGCTATAATTAGAAGAGAATTATTGATAAGTCTTTCTAAACAATGAACTTTGATTTTAAAAATACACTAATACAAAACTACAAATTTGGTCCCCTATGTTTGAACCCTATTTGGTTCCTATGCTAGAAACTTTTTTCAAGCATTGATCTATTAGTATTAAAAATTCCAAGAGGTTTTGGTTTTTAATTCTAAAATCTGGTTAAAAGCCATCTTTTAAATTGCAGGTAGTTTCTATTTCTTCACAATTTCTTCCTTAGATCCACTTAATTCCCCTAGTTTCAGGTGAAATGCTGTCTTTTTCATTTAGAATGGTAATTTCATTTCTTAAGGTATAGTTTTTTCTCTTCAAGCTATTTTGGGGAAATTTAAAAATCAGAAGACAAAGATTTCAAAGAGAAATCTGAAATTGCCTGGGGCAATATTCAAATTAATCAGATTAATATCTCAGAAATTCAACTCTTGCTGTACCTTGTAGCACATAATTTGTAATTCATGTATCATTGCCTTCAGTTCTTTATCTTCTTGAGATGACCTGGGATAAGTCTCTTCTTCAACTTTTTTGAAAGCTCCTGTAGCTCTGCTGTTATGACCTAATGTTGAAAAGCTTTTCTTAAAGGCATTTTTCTAAAAGCAATTTTTTCCTCCAGTATAACTTGATTCTGCACTCTTGGTGTTTCCTGATATGTCCAAATTATTCCTTGTAACTAGACACACATTCTTCCTATGTCTAATTAAGTTCAAGAACACTTTCATTAGGTTCAAATTCCAGGTTATCTAAATGGACTTTTCATAAGAAGAAGCAATCAAATTGCAGGAGGGATTTCTTTTTTTTTCTTTTTCACCTTTTTGGTAACTGGCTGTATTAGTCCCTTCCCACAGGGCTGTAAGGAAATACCAGAAACTGGGTAATTTACAAAAGAAAAAGGCTTAATTCACTCACAGTTCTGCACGGCTGGGAAGGCTTCAGGAAATTTACAATCATGGTGGAAGTGGAAGAGGCATGTCTTACATGGCGACAGGTAAGAGAGAAAATGCACCTGTATGAGGAATTGTCAAACACTTATAAAACCATCTCATGAGAACTCACTCACTGTCATGAGAAAAGCATGGGGGAAACTGCCCCCATGATCTAATCACCTCCCACCAGGTCCTGCCCTCAACCCATGGGGATTATGGGGTTTACAATTTAAAAAGAGATTTGGGTGGGGACACAGAGCCTAACCATAGCACTGGCCTAAAAAAAATTACACTTTATCAAAATAATTTCTGATGTTGTCTTTACTAGGTTTATTATTACTTAGGAAAGCTAGGCTTTGAAAGGGTTAAGGGTATGTGTTTTGTTGTTAATCCCTGTAACTTTCTGCACTGCTTTTAAAGACCTGATTATCACTCTGGTTGATTGAATGACAATTATTTCACAGTGACCTGTGATCCTAGTTTGATCAAGTATTTTGAACTTTTTGACATCTTTAGCAGGTTTCTCCAGGATCAAAATTCTAAATTAACTATTTTTGACCTAGAAATAACTTTCATATTTTCCAGTGAAGTCCCTGGAAAGCCCAAAAGAATATGTCTCTCATCTTGTAGAGATATTAAATGATAAGGCTTATTTGATAAATTGTATAAGAAACATTGACAAATGATAAGTAATGCCAGATCTTTCAGTTACATTTATGTGGTATGTTATTGATATGAATGTTCCAATATTGTATAAAACTCTTAGAAATTTAAAGTCATCAGTCATGATTCTAAGTATTCCGTGTCATAAAAATAACTAGATCTCTTGTTAACTAGTGATTATAATAAACTTTCATTGTATTTTAATTTTGACTATTCTAAATATTTATTATCCACAGTTATTTTAAAAATTCTTTTCTAAAAGCATTTGCACTCAGATTTGTGGGAAACTCTAACCAGTAATCTTAAATACAGGTTTCTAATAACTTTAAGATTAATGGATCAAATAAAATTTTTTCAAAACTTCAATGAAGAAACTGATAGGGTTATAAAACTGTTAATCAAGACCAAGCAGAACAAAATTAATGATATTAAATAATTAAAGTTAAGCCAGGCATGGTGGCTCCTGCTCGTGGCATAATCCCAGCGCTTTGGAAGGCCGAGGTGAGTGGACTGTTTGAGCCTGTGAGTTCAAGACCTGGGCAACATGGCAAAACTCTGTCTCTACAAAAAGTAAAAAAAATAGCCAGCTACCTGAGAGGCTGAGGCAGGAGAACTGCTTGAGCCCAGGAGACTGAGGCTACAGTGAGCTGTGATTATGCCACCGCACTGCAGCCTGAGCAACAAAGTGAGACCTTGCCTCTAAATAAATAAATAAATAACCAAAGTAATGTTTTTATGACTTTTATTTAAAACTTTGTTGGTTATTTTACTCAAATATTTTGTTTTCCAGATTTGGAGAAATCTTCTCTCTTAAGCTATCTGTAGTTTACAGCAACTTGGTAAAATATACTTTTGTGGACTAAGATGAAAGCATTTGCTTTTTCTTCCTACTTGAGCCTTCCAAATTTTATAAACTATTTGTGAGTATTCTTATGGTAAAAAGGTTATTTGCATAAGTCCAATGAAAATTTACTCTCTCTTTATAGCAGAATACAACTGGAAACACTGATTACATTACCAATGTCTTTTATTCCTGTTTTTACTGAAATGTCATATTTGTGAATAACCATGTATTGTCTGGTTTCAATGCTTCCCATCCTTAACAGTGAGTAGCTCAAAGTTATCACTTCCTGACAGGCCCAGGAACCTTAAGACTGTAGGTAACACCTGAAGTGTGCCTTGGCTTGCTTCCTAGCTACAGGAGATTTTAAATCTGAGATTTCTATGTTACCAATGTAAGAGAAAAAGTGATGTTTCTAAATTTAAAAAAAAGACAACAATACATCTGTCATTAGATTGAAGCTCTGTACATTGTTTTCTAGATCTAGTTATCTACCTATAAGCTAGACTATATATTTTCTTGCAGATTTCTCTAATCCAAATTTCTTCCATAAAATTATTCAAAATGAAAAATGCTCTGTTTCTAGGCCCTGTAAGCTAAAACTAGATGAAATTTTAAGGAACAAGTCTCATGCCTAATGTATGGACCACACGAAAAGTTTACCTAACTGCCTGATGCCATAACCTGCGACCTTCTAACTATAAACCAGGATAAGAAGTTGATGTTTTCATGCTGTAGACAGCTTTTCCCAAGATATCAGAATAACACTTCATACTATAATAAGACTCTTACTTTTCTTGATGCCTATCTTTTTCAATTGCCAGGATACTGGTCATTTGACTTATTCAATTGGTTACTTTTAAGTCTAGGTTCGTAGCTCAAAACTACTATGCAAACTTGTATTACATATTGCTATAAATTTTACTTTGTATTTTTCCTTTATAAACTTCTATTTATTACTTGTTAAATGTTTGTAGAAGTAAAACTCCTAACAGAATAATGTTGGCCCAACGTTTTGAGATGACAGTAAAAAAACTACAGGACAGACAAAATTGATAACTTAATAATGGACTTCAGGTGACTTGGTCTAACAGCCATTCCAGTTAAACTCTCTTCTTGCTGAAATGTGTCTAAAAGCTTTGTTCACACTGAGTCCTAGTCACCATTCACTTTCTCCAACATGAGACCAGACAAACAAACTGAGATAGGGCCATCTTGGAACTGAGGGACAATCAAAACCTAACGATGGGGTGATTAATTAGTGATGCTTTCTGAGAAAGATCTTGATTAAAATAGAGAAATGTGAAAGTTGTCAGAATCGAAATGGAGTCATTTGTGTTAAAAACAACACAAAACAACAGCTAAACCTGACAAATAGAACCAGGGAAGGCCATGAGGAGAAGTATCCTCATGAATAAATGCCTGATAACATAAGCTATCACAAAAGGCTAGGCAAAAACTGCAACCTTGCACAAAAAAATACTTCTGAAAGGTCATCTGCCCAGCAACTGCCTGTTCGACCTTGGACTATTGTCACATTTATTATTGATCCTTGTAGCCAAGAGTAATGATCTCAAAACAATGATGTAATCCTCCTCATTTTTTGGTTAAAAGCCTTATCCTCCTTTACCTCCCTGAATACGCACATAGTTTACTATGGCTTATGTATTTTCAGTGCAATGCCCTTATTCCCAAATAAATATTATTTTCTTTTAGATACCTTCTCTCTCTGTTTGCTATCTAAGCTGATGCTGTATTTACCCCAGTTTGGGGAAATTGTAAAAATCAGAAGGCAAAGATTTCAAACAGAAATCTATAATTGCCTGGGGCAATAAACAGGCAGATTAATCAAAACAAAGATTGAGAAAGGCAAGGGTCTCTTTGCTCAATCCCCTACTGGGGATCCAAAGCCTTATGTGCACAAGTGAATAAAATGGTCAGGAAGTGGTGAAGAAAAATTCCTGGGAATCCTTGATATGGGAGCCCCGTACACCATGGTTGCAAGAATCATTGGTCAAGCAGTGGTTAGGACGACAATTAGATTGAGAGAACATAAAAATGTAAAGGTTAAAAGGATTATGAAAATTGGATATTTAAACGTTTGTTTCAAGAAGTTGTATCTCCTTTATCTAAATGCTCTATGAGAATGGATATTATATCTGGCTGGGGAATACTTCCTCCACGTAGTATTGTAAAACAAAAGGCATATAAATCTGCCCTTCAAACAATATTAATTGGATATGCTAAAGGGAACCAGTAAGAGTCCCTGAGTCAACACAGTATAGAACAGAAGCTCAAGTAATGGTAGGAACAAATTCTGTGTGTTACAGCCCTATGTAAAGCCTAGGCTATTGCTTATGGCAAAAGACTGTGAACACCTCCCAGCAGTTACTACTGGGAATCTGAACTTGAGAATTTCCACTTCATAGCATTACCTTGCTATGGGACATTAATTGAAGCTAGCCTTATGACTGAAGGACATTAAATTATCTTGAAACCTGAAATACCCATGATGTCTTAAATAATGTCACAGAAACACTCTAAATGGGGAGGCTAGTGCCCAGAGGAGTTCCATAATAAAATGGAAATGGCTTATACAAGATCATGCTATCTGAGAAATACAAAGAGGAAATACTCACAAGCAGAGAGCCTCTTTTCCCCTATGACTGACTGTAAATGTGTGAGGAGCTGCTGGATTCCATAGTGTCCTATAAACAGTCTAAACTGATTATTCAAGAGCTGCTGGGTTTGCAGATGGTAATTCTCAGGTGAATGGACAACATGCTTTTTAGGGCTGCTACTCTGGGGAAGGTAAAAACAAATCAGCTTGGTGGGCTGAGTTACATGCTGTTTTTCCAAAAGCAATTGAAGAACTGAACAGTGTTAAAAGCCCCTGTGCTTGAGTTTTTACTAACCCGTGGTCAGTGGCCAAGGGTCTAGAAAAATGGTCGGTCAGAAAGGCAATGGAAATGGAAACCTGGCTATTAAAGGAACGCTCATATGGGCCACAGCCTTAGGGAAATTTGAAAGGTGCATTAAATTTCAATGCCTAGCATTGCCCAGATTTGGGAGGTGATTTGAATTGACAAGCAGATATTCCTATGTGTTCATTTGAGGTGGCCACCTGGGTCCAAGAGAGAAGTGGTCCTGAGGCTATTGCAACAATACAGAGACAGGCTAAGCCTAAACATTTTCCTTTTGCACCCTCTCAGGTGCATAATGCTAATAAAAACTGCTCAATCTGCCAGCAAAAGAGACAGAGATTGCCAATGACTATGGGGCAGATTCCATAGGGGGAAGGCTCAAACACAGCTAGGAAGTGAGACTGATGCTGGTAACCCTAAGGAAGTACAAATATAAGTCTTCACAGGAATAGACACTGAATCAAGGCTAGATTTTGCTTACCAGTGGAAGGTAAAAATGCTCAGAGTGCTGCTTAAATAAACGAACAAGAACAGAAGATATTGCATGGATCTGGATGGCCAACCATTATTGTCTTAGACGAAGGAATATACTATATATCCCATAATGTTCAATAGTAGTCATAGAGGTAACCTCCTCAGAGTAATGGTTTGATAGAGACATAGAATCTGCAATTAAAACATTAATTGACTTAATCAGGGGAAGATAAAAGCATGAATGGTTGGCTTACACACCTTCACAAGTGTGTGCTCACACTCAACATGAATCAAGCTAAAATAGTGTTCCCACTATATTTCCTTTGTTTTTTCCAGTGGATCTGGGAAAAGGGGTGGGGAAGGATGCTGGTATGACTATGCAACTGTTGCCAACAGAGGAATATGCTGTTGTAATTATAATTTTTTGTTTCTTTCCCACATTGTCTCAATTTGGTTTTTCTCCCCTACCTAATGCAGAGGTCCTAGGACCAAGGATGCAACTACAAGTGCTAGAAGCTGGGATGATTCCTAAGCAAAAAACTATAACTGTTTTTTTGTTTCTTTTCTTTCTTTCTTTTTTTTTTTTTTTGCTAGAGAGGATGTGGAGAAGTAGGAATGCTTTTTTTTAACTTTAGGTTCTGGGGTACATGTGCAGATCATGCAGGATTGTTGCATAGGCACATACATGGCAAGGTGGTTTGCTGCCTCCATCCCCCCACCACCTATATCTGGCAATTCTCCCCAAATTATCCTTCCCCTACCTCCCCATCCCCTGTTGTCCCTCCCCTA